>PVIC010008079.1:21098-49262 GCA_004025085.1 Thryonomys swinderianus
CGTCTCCAGCCCCTGGTGCCCTGTGAGTGATCCTGATCCCATGATGCACCTCTCACCCACTGTGGACCCTCCAGGTCAAGGTCAAGCAGCGTGTCCTGCTGTCGCTCCCTCCTTCCTGTCTCTCCCCTGCTCCCGCTGTCTGGGTGCCGCTGCTGCTGCATGGGCACGGCTGGTCTTCTGGAACTCCAGGTGAAACTGAATCCTTCCAGGACCACCTGCTATCAGAATGAATCCCTCAGTTGGCTCTTGGTGGCGGTACAAGAGGAGGGAGAGCCTGGCAGACACATGCAGCAACCCGCTCTCTGTCTCTTGTCACATGATACTCTGTGCTGCCTCGGGACTCTGCCCTGGGGTCTTGACCTGGCACTTCTGGGGCTGCAGGCCAACATAAACTTTTTTTCTTTGTACAGTAGCCTGACTCAGGAATTTGATTATAGCAACCAAAATGGACTAACAGGATGGTTTTCTTTCTTTCTTTTTTTTTTTTTTTTTTTTTTTTTTTTTTTTTTTTTTTTTTTTTTTTTTTTTTTTGTGAGACAGGGTCTCGCTTTGTAGTTCAGGCTGGCCCTGAGCTCACTCTGTAGCCCAGGCAAGCCGCCGCGAACTCAGCAATCCAACAGGATGGTTTTCTTAATCCTTAGCCCCAGTGGTGTCACCTGGTCTTCACAGATGTCCTGGAGGGCTGGGCACAACGGGAGGGGATGAAACACAAACTAGATCTGGTGCGAGTCAGTGCCAGCTTTGAAAACCGTTTTCCCCTCTATTGGGCGTGATCTGTGAGGGGACAGAAGGAGAGCTGTGAGAGGGAGATGTGGAATTTCCACTGATAGAACCGCCAAGGGCAAAACCACCTGGAAATGAGTTTATTCAGAGATGCTGCCTGTGCCCCAATGTAAGCCAGGCTCTCAGTGTGCTGAGAACACGGGGTGCTGTGCACTATCTGCTGACATAGTTCACATATGTGACGGGCGTCCTCCTGAAGGAGCTGTGAATGTAAACACGCTCTGCTCTCTTAACAACACAGGGCTCCCACAACGTGAAACTGGAAGGGTGAGCGGGTGAGGGGTGCAGGATGACCGGAGTGTTACACTGTGGTAGTTGACGGTGGTGTCCACTTGAAAGAAGGCACCCTGCTGGCGGCTCAGCACAGTCTGGGTGTGTCTGGGTGACTGACTTCCTGGAGACAGAGACCAGCTTGGGCTAGAAGTGGTGGTGCAGTGAAAGGGAAAGGAGGAAGGCTCACTCTGCATCTTTGTGGGAGCTCCAGCATTTGCAATTGCTTTTGGATGTCCACTCGTGTTGTGCATCTGTGGGTTTCCAGCCCAGATCTTTCAGCTTCCTGGGGTGAACTCCTACAGGACTGCAGTGAGTCCAGGGCTCCCCCCTTTGACTGGGTCCTCCAGCTGTCCAGGGCTCAGATGGCCCTGCCAACTCTTCCACCTTGACTCTGCAAGTGGCCATTGTAAGCCCAACTTGTGAGTCCCATGTACATCTCCCCAAATGAAATCCATTCATCTGTGTAACCAATATGCCCTAATTTAAAAAGTGAGAAAAATAACTGCAAAGCTGGGACTCTCATGGTGAAATCCATGTCTGGCTGAACCAACTGTACCGCATGCCAGTCTCCTAGGTCCTGAGAGAGCCCTTGGCCCTCAGTAAACTAAACTGAGAACTAAGCAGGCATTGAGCTAAAGGGCACACCACCACTGGAGATTGCCCGGTCCACCCCAACGTTGGGCTCCTCCTCTGACAACCATAGGCCAATCCCCGGGGGCCGGAGGGTTAGCTCAGTGGTTCCAGCGCCTGCCTTGCAAGCGCAAGGTCCTGAGTTTGATCCCTGGAAACCACATACAGTGCTGGGCGTGGAGACACGCCCACCAGCAATCAATACCACATAGACCAATCCCCAATAGCCACCGCAGACCCCTCCCACTGCTTGTACTATATAACTGCCCTGTACTGCATTCATTAAACGGAAGCGTTCCAGAAACCTCCCCTGAGTGTGGTGTGCATGTGTGACTCTGCGCTTCACCCTCCCCTGTGCAGCTCCGCAAGGACAACAGGACTCCTCTGCCTCACAGGCGGGTGAGGAAGCTGGCTGAGGATGTGGTCTCCTGAGGCTGCGGTGCTGTCCAGCAGCAGAGCTGACATGGGCAGACCGACCGTGTCACTGCAGGGCCTAAGTCTGCCCTCTTGGAGTCAGTGTCTCTCTCCCCTCCTCTATGCTCCTTTGATCTTCCTGGAGATGCGGTACCATGAGAAAAGGCCAGAAGGAGTGTGAGGAAGAAGGGCAGCTCTCCCCTGAGGAGAGTCCTGAGGGGCTCCGGGGGAAGGGCTGGTGTGGTGACCGCATATGGCGACAGGTGCATTGGCTGACAGGAGCTCTTGGTTGCTGGTGGTGCTTTCCCAGCCAGGACAACGCATTAGCCCAGGCTGCCCTGGACACAGCTACTTGTGGGTCACTCTCAGGATTTAGAGCTACTAGATGCCGAAGGGCTCTGTGGTCAGATCGCGGGCATTGTGCTCATGAGTTTGGAGCTGAACGTGCTGCTAGAAGGCAGGGTCTCTCCACTCCTCCCGTCCTCCCTCAGCCCCCTTCCTTTCACCTGCTGTGTCGCTGTGTCCCGGTGGTGAGAAGGGGTTGAGAACGGTGCTGTCACCCATTGGCAACAGGGGCTCACCCCCAAGCACAGTGGTGAAGGGATGAGTTTGCCCTCTGAGAACACGCATTAGAACCACCCTTTTATGTCAACAAAGACCTGTAGAAGGTCACTTCAAAGAGGCACAAGTGAAATTTGAAAGCTTTTACCCTCCCCCATATCAAATAACCTTCATTAGAGATAAAAACAGAAACGTGGTGAGATTCCTTGTCAGAGACTGAACTTAGGGTATGACTCAAACTGAGGCATTTATTTGGTAAACTTGTTATGCAGATAAGATGGAGGGGGCTGGCCAGCTCTCTGAGGGGGAGGGGAGGCAGAGGGGGGGCCCCTGCTGAGTTGCACAGGTCCTGTGTCATCCCAGGTTTGTGCAGGCCCTGAGTCCTGCACAGCACCCCAAACTTGTGTGGGTCATGACACGCTCAGCTCCGTGTGCCTGGTGTTCCCAGTGTGCCCGGTGACAGACTCCGTGGAGACCAGTGGGCTATGGAAAGGGCACTGCACTGGCCACTTCAGATGGTTTTATGTTAAAGCTCCAAACAAAACTGGTCCAAACAGGAAGGGAGCAGCTTGGCTGTCTCTGGCTAACCCCTGTTGCTGATTCGTTTCTGCTTCGACACCTCTGTTACAGAAAAAGTGGGTGTCTGTGAGCTTACACTGCCTTCTCCCAGTCTGTGCTGAATACCTTCGGTCCCAGATAGTCCAGGTTAACTCCACGCTGGCAGGCTTTGGGTGGCCCAGGCACTGGGCATCTCCCTCAGTGAGCATGGTGACCCTTCCTCAGAGCTGGTCCCGCCCATGCAGAGCAGAAATGGCCGCTGCAGATGAGTTCACTACACGTGGCTCAGTCTGGCTGTTCTTCTGCTCTCTGGCCTCTCACCCTGGGGAGCCAGCCGCTCTGCAGTAGGCTCCTGGGTGACATTCTAATGGCCGTAGCAGGGGACAGGGCTCTGCAGCCTCAGCCCATCCAACCTTGAGTTCATTCCATGGGAGGCTCTGACAAGGACCCCCCAGCCAGGACTGCCTTCCACGTATTACAAATATGTTACAGATGCTGGCTGTGGCCTGGGGAAGTAGCTCAGTGACATGGTGAGAGCCCCTGAATTGGTTCTCAGTACTATAAAAAGAAGAAAAGCCCTACTTCTTAGGGCCAGGTGTGGTGGCACATCCTTGTCATGCTGGCACCCAGGAGGGGGGCTGAGGCCGAAGGAACACTGCGAGTCTGAGGCCAGTGCTGAACGACATAGTGAGACCTTGTCTAAAATACAAACAAACAAACAAAGAAACAATCACAAACCTTGTTGTTTTAAGTAACTGATTTGGGGGCAACTTGTTATGCAACAGTGAGTGATTTATATAGCACCTGAACTACTTTCAAAGGGAACCCCAGACCTTGCCTTCCTGTGCCCACTCCCTCCTTTCCAGTCAGGCTATGCCACGTGAGCAGGCTAAGGCTGAGGCCTGGGTCATTTTCAGTCCTCAGAACAAATGCCTTTTTGGGAAACAAGAGTTGCTACAAAAAGAAAAGAAAAGAAAAAGAAAAACTTGAGAAAATGTCTAATTTATCCTAGATGAACCCAGCCTCAGTGGCATATGATGGAGGGGAGCAAGTACAGGTTCTCTGCCAACAAGACCTGCTTTTCGAATTTACAGTGCAATCAGCACGGGGGTTGATATGACAGGAAATCAAATCAGTGATTTGAAATAACAGACACAGGAATTCTCTCCAGCTCTGTGTGTAAAGGGGGAAAGGGACACACAGCAAGCGCACTAATGCACAGGCGGTACAGGAGAAGGAACGTGGAGAGTCTAGTGAGTAAACAAAGAAACAACACAGGGTGTTTTTCTGGGGACTGAGCTGTGACTGCCCCATTCCTTCCACACTCAGGGTTGAAGCCCTCGGCCCTGTCCGTGTCACCGTATCAGAGACGTCACTGGTCGGCTGGTCTCTGTTCACCTGCTATCTGGGTTCTTTATGTCTGAACAGAGGACTGAGCGGGACACCAGTTGGAGCAAGAGGGACAGAGCTCTATGCAGGGAAGTGCACTCTGCAGAGCCTGGCTGATGGGATAGCACGGGTGGCTTAGGGTGCAGGAGAGGTCCACGCAGGCAGAGGTCGCAGGTGGCCACTGCTGGTGCTGAAAGTCCATCCTCGAGGGCGGAGTGCTGGAGCAGAGAGGCAATGACAGGACTCTTCCCAAGTCCACGTGCGTCTCCACCTTGACAGGGGCGGGAAGTGCTTCAGAGTTTATGGGTTGCTGTGGAGCCAGCTTGGCTGCCAAGGGTCAGAATCTCCTTGCTAATTACACAACGATGATGCAGGCTTACACTCAGTTACTCTCATGTGGTTACAGCACCCTCTTCTCTGGCTCAGGTTAGAGATCAAGGAGCATTTGCAAGCTTGTTGAGGACTGTGGTGAGGTCTCTAGGAGCCAGAGGCATCCTACCAGTTGTGATCTGAGCCAGGATGTCTCCCACAGTCTGTCTCCCACCTGAAGGTGAGTGCTGGTGTCGCAGAACTGGTGCCCTCATAAAGACAACAGTGACCTCGCTGTGCGCCAGAGAAGAAGGAGAGTACTCAGCGTGAAGGTGGCGGCACAGCCAAGAGAAGAGGGCTGGAGAAAGATTCTCCTGGGCTCCATGTTGAGAGCCTGAGACGCATCTGTCTGTGCTGAAGCCTGGCCTGTGGTGCCCACTGTGCTGCCTGAGTCGACCGAGGAAGGTCTCTGAGCCCAAGACTGTTGTTCACTCAATCAAAACTCCCTTCAAGTTCTTACAGAAACCAAAACTTCTCTCTAAAAAAACCTATTTTCCAAAGTAGCCTTTGAAAGACAGAAATATACCTGTATACATTCAAATGACATTTCAATATGTCAAGGAGAAAGGAACAATTCCTAAATTTCACATTGGAAAATTACCTGTGGTAACTGGTAGCAGGTCTCTTCACACCACAAAGTTGTGCAACGTAACAAAATGCTTGCAAAGTTTGGGGAGAATATTGTAACCCAGGAATCCCGTTCTTAGCCAATCTAATGCTCTCCTGGATGGGCATCGGAAGAGATTCTCTGGCATTGAGGCTTCAGGAAATACTTTAAGCATATCACCTCCTGAATAACTACTAGTCATTTGAAAGAAATTGAAATTAAGAGTTCAAAATCTGAGATGTGGTTTAAAGAAGCGTTTGTGCAACTGTCTCAATGTGCTTTCCAAATTCTTCTGTGGAAATGTAATTGCTAATGTATTAAGAAATGATTTGTATCTGTGTCATAAGAGCGAGGTCCTTGTGATTAAGCTTAGTGACCTCACAGGGAGCAAGAACAACCAACGAGTTTGTCTTTGCACTTTCCTTCACCAGAGGACACAGCAAGGCAGGCAACATCTTGGAAGCAGAGACCGGGCCCTCACCAGGCACCTTATCTGCTCACATACTGACCTTTCAACTCTCATGATCTGAGGAAACAAATTCCTGTAGTTTATAGATGACCCCATTGGTAGAATTTTGTTATATCAGCACAGAAGGACTTGACAGTAAGTAAAAATGTTTGGGAAGGGGCCGGAGGGTTAGCTCAGTGGTTCCAGTGTCTGCCTCACAAGCACAAGGTCCTGAGTTTGATCCCAGGTAACCACATATGATGCTGGGCATGGAGACACGCCCACCAACAATCAACACCGCATACCACAATGCCAGACATGGTGGCTCACGCCTGTAATCCCAGCACTTGGGAGGCAGAGACAGGAGGATTGCTGAGTTCGCGGCGGCTTGCCTGGGCACCATAGTGAGCTCAGGGCCAGCCTGAACTACAAAGCGAGACCCTGTCTCAAAAGCAAAAAAAAAAAAAAAAAAAAAAAGGTTGGGAAATAATGAAGAGAGTTTTGGAAAGGAAGGGTCTGAGTGAAGCTGGAGCCTCAGGTGAAAACAAAAGTGTGGAGCTCCCCAAGTTCAGGGTTCAAGGGCTGCCGGCTGCTGGACTTAGACCCTTTCTGGTAGAAAGAATTGAGAGCAGCACATCTGGTCCTGACTCCTTAAAAACAGAGTAGAAGCTGGCTTTTCCTGGGGTTCATGTAGAAGGAGGAGGCAGATGTGTGGATGGGGTCCCAAAGCCAAAAGGAGGGTTTTCAAGAGAACCAATCAAAAGTGATGGGGCCTGCAGAAACCAGGGCAACTCTTGCTCCCTAGTTGGGTGTTGGTTTGGCCAGATACTTGCTGCCCTGCCCTTAGATCCCCTCAGAAGAAGGAGAGGGATCCGGAGTGATGGTGACACTAAGTGGGCAGAGTGGCAGTGCCACAGTCCACCCTCAGTCTGGCAGCCTTGGCAAATGCTCTCCAAGTGAGCTGAACGGATGGGCCGTACAGATGGAGCTGGGGCAGCCGGGATGGCCCAGAGGCCGCTCTGTGTGCTCGTGTGCATGCACTGAGTGTGCAGGACAGCCACAGTGTTCGTGGGAGACATGTGTAAACAATAACGTCCCTGCACATGATGTAGCCTGTGTGCATACATAGATATTTAGATAGCCTCCCTTTCTCCCACAAAGTGACTTATAGACTTAATATGACCTCTATCTAGTCCAAATGAGGTTATTTTGAAATGAAACTTGATAAGCTGATTATAAAATATATATAGACTATGAATCAAGAATAAGAACAAGAAACCTGAATGATATTTGATAAAAACAAACTGAGATAATTTAACGAAGCTTTTGATTTATAGAAAGCTGCAGTTGTTAAGACCATGCTGGCCCTAGAATAGTAAATAAGGGTAAGAGATTTAGCTCAGTGATTCTGGCAACTGCCTAGCAAACTCAAGGTCCCTGGTTCAATCCCCGGTAACCACATACAACAATACTGGGTGTGGTGACTCACATCCACCAGCAATCAGTACCACATACCACAGTGCCAGACGTGGTGGCTCAAGTCTGTAATCCCAGCACTTGGCAGGCAGAGGCAGGAAGATTGCTGAGTTCAGGGCTGGCCTGGGCTACATAGTGAGCTCAGAGCCAGCCTGAACTACAAAATGAGACCCTGTCTCAAAAAAAAAAAAAAAAAGTAAATAAATGAGTAGCCCCAACTCAGACTCACACATACATGGTGGTGTTGTAGGGGGAAGGGAGGAGGATTGTTTATAGAGCAAAGTTTCTGGGGATAATGTTATATCCTTATGTTAAAAACAAAGTATTTTTCAGGTGGCTATAGTAAGAAGCAAAAAACAGAAACAAAACCTGAATGTGAGGAGTGATATCTGCACAATATAAACAAAGCATTCATCTTGAGATTAGGTAAAGGATTGTAAGACAATTAGTAAGAGGGAGGAAATCCAGTAGATAAAGGGGCAAGAGTCCTGAGTGGATATTGTGCAGAGATGATGTTCAAATAGCAAGGAACACATGAATGGTACTTAATGTCACTAGCCATAGAGAAATTCAAACTCAAGTGATGGTGCAGTTCTAGCACAAAGTCATTAGAATGGTCCCAAAGTCCAGAGTTTGAGGAGATTTGAAATAACATGAACTTTCACGTGCTGAAAAGTATCAATTTTGGAAAACTGAGATTATTTATTTAGGTAGAAGATAATTACATTCAGTTATCTCCCAATTTTACTCCCTGGAAAATGTCCAAAGACATACAAGAAAGTTCATAGTGACCTTACTCATATGCGTCAAAGAAGATGACCTGATCAGTAGATGGTAAGGCAACATCAAATATCCATTCTTGTTACGCCTCCTAGTAAGCTAGATGAAAGCATACTTCTTACCTGACAGTGATTATCTCTCTAAAAGTAACAACCAGCATCCTATTGGATGCTGCTGCAGAGATATTTTTACCGTGGTCCAGAAGCAAACAAGCAAGCTCTGTATCATTATTCCGTCTTTGACTCATTCTGGAATGAGTTGAGAGGAGATGTCAGAACCTGGGTGACATGTCAGCTTCATTACTGTTAAAATGTACTGCAGAACATAGCTTTAGATCTGAAGCCAGGGGCGCTGCTAGCAGTCCCTGACTCAAGCCCTGCACAGCTGCCCCTCAGTGCCTCTCCTCCACCCACCCAGAGCCAGGACAAGCCCTTCCCAGGAAGCAGAGCCAGAAAATACCTCTCCTCTGCAGCAGACCCAAAGAGAATTCAGGGGATGCTAAACCACACAAATAAAATCTTTTCCCAGAGGTGCCAATAAAATACTCCAAAGGGGTTAGAGGTAGACCAGGAGGATGGCAGAAATGCAACTTTGAATACATGAAGGACGAGGTCAAAGGGACCAGCAGCAGCATTCTGTACTCCCTGAGAAATTCTAGCCATTGTGATAGGACAGGAAAAAGAAACAGGACAATAAATATATTAAAAACTCAGAACAATTGATTATTCCTTGCAGATGATACAGCTATTTAGGAAATCCAAGCAAATCAACCAAATAAAGCATTAAATAAAACTTACAAATATGTTCAGTGAGCTCACTTTCTGCCCTCCCAAAAGACAAGGTTAAGAGCTTTTCTATAGAACAGTCACATTAGAAAACTGGGCAAAGTATGGAGGAAGGAACAAAAAAAAATTGACTCATATTAATATTCAGGAAATTTAATAAAAGAAGAATGTTGGAAGAGAACCTGTTCCTTGGTTCCTACCAAGAAAACTTTGGTTCCTACCAAGTGGGAAGACATATTATACAGCTAGAATAATTCATAAAACAGGGGGATGGCAAAAGAACTCTGGGCAAAAGGGGCCAAAGACATTATAACCAATTCACAAAAAAAGCATTAAATAAATTTAAAAAAATTAAATAAAGAGCTTAAAGTACCATCATATCTCACTAATATGTTAATAAACCTCAGAAATATATTTTTAAAATCTCACCATTATTAAAATACAAATTAAAAGAAGATATTAGGGCCGGAGGGATAGCTCAGTGGTTCCGGCGCCTGCCTCGCAAGCGCAAGGACCTGAGTTCGATCCCTGGTTACCACATATAATGCTGGGCACGGTGGCTCACGCCTGTAATCCCAGCACTTGGGAGGCAGAGACAGGAGGATTGCTGAGTTCGCGGCGGCTTGCCTGGGCACCATAGTGAGCTCAGGGCCAGCTTGAACTACAAAGTGAGACCCTGTCTCCAAAAAAAGCAAAAAAAAAAAAAAAAAAAAAGATATTAAACTGACAAAACTTTAAAATATGCGTGTATTTGTGTGGTGGTGACTGAGGAAAAAGCTATTTGCATCCATTTCTGGTGGTATAAAACTCCTAGAGGGAAGAACATAACAGTGTGATTTTATTTTTGGTCACTTGTAAATGAAATTTGCTTAGAGAAAGATGAGTCCAAAGATTAGCAGTGATTATCACTAAATAAACACTTTGAGCAGTTTTCTACAAGAAGATACTACTTGTTTTGTGATCGAGCAATGTTTAAAAGGTATTTTGAAAGAATACCCTTGTGAGGAAGGTTTAGAAAGCTGAGAAAGTGAGGCAAAGTCAGAGGCTTCTTGGCAGGAGCAGTGCGACAGGAGCTGGCAGTGCAGAGTGCTGGGGGGATTACTGGGCTAATGGAGCAGGGAAGATGGTCTAACTCAGTCCTCGGTGGAGATCAGGTCTTAAAATTGTTAGAGCTGAAAAACTGTCATTTGGAGCGTTGGGAGCCCTTTGTCTGGGGGAATTTTTCCCTGGGAAGGGCCTTGATGAGGCCCTGTAATGGAACCAGCCCAAATATCCAACAAGAGGGAATTGGCTAAATGAATTATGGTACATTGACTCAAGGCAGCTCCACACAGTCATGGAAATGCCATGACAGTAGGATATTTAATGGCATGGAAATTTGTTTACAGTTTATTGTCAAGTGAAAAATCTGCTTTCAAAATTGCATGCATATTTTATGAAGAAAGGATTTATGGAAAAGATGTGGAGGGTGTATTTTATTGTACTCTATTCATCTACCTACGTCACCTGTTCATGCAGCTCTGGAATCCTCCTTCAGGTTTTTATGAGACATGATTATGAAAATACGGTGAATGTAGCTGCCATTGTCATCCAACGGAAAGGTGGCTCATGAGACCTGACGCTGTGTCCTCACCCGCCTTATGCGCCGGAGCTGGCCACAGGCTGCTGCTGGCTCTTCCTCAAAGTCAAAAGGACCATGAGAGAGCAATGTTTTGATTTGACTCAGGACACTGAGGCATCCAGGACGGTGCAACTAAAGACCTTCCTGAGGGAGGACTCCAGAGCGGCTTCAGAAAGTGGTGAGAATGATGGGATGAGTGTGAAGCTGGGGAGAGCATTCTGAGCGGGTGAATGGCAATGCGTCCTTCACTGCGATATAGTTTTTATTTAGTCATTGTATTTTCAATCATGCCTCAGTGACCGAAGGTTTATGACAGTTTCTGTTAAATAAAAACACTACCATGTGTCCTCATTTACTTTATTCACCAGATATGTGACCATGCAATTTCTGGTTCATTCCCCAAGGCAATGACCATGAAAGGTAAATGTTTTGAAATGATTCAGGACATCAAAGCAGTTAAGACAACACGACTGAAGTAACAGGAAAGAGGGCTCCAAAGCCATTTCAGAAAGCAGCAAGGATGGGGCTGGGGTTTAGCTGAGCGGTTCTGGTGCCTGTCTCACAAGTGCGAAGCCCTGAATTCGATCCGTACTACCACACACACACACACACACACACACACACACACACACACACACACACAAGTGGCAAGAATAGTGTGCTAAGCATCTTTTTTTTTTTTTTTTGAGACAGGGTCTTGCTTTGTAGTTTGGGCTGGCTCTGAGCTCACTGTGTAGCCTAGGCAAGCTTCAAGCTCAGCAATCCTCCTGTCTCTGCCTCCCGAGTGCTGGGATTACAGGCATGAGCCACCACGCCCAGCTACGCTAAGCATCTTTAAAGTCAAAGAGAGTATTTGAAATAGATTATAGCAATAAGTTAAAGAAGGCTTATTCACCATACTTTTTGATCACATGGCACATCACATGGGTTGAGGACACCCCTAATGTGGCCCACAGTGCTCACATTTTAGCCATAACCTTCATCCAAAGGCAGCATCTCAGGGACCCCTACTGCAGGCTCCTGGTCTGTGGGGCATCTCCCTGGGCAGAGGGGAGAGAAGAATGGGTGGGGAAGACCTTGACAGCTTGGTGACATCCTGCTATAGTAGCCAGAGAATTGATGTACAGCCTCAAGGAATGGGCAGAATTTTGGGGACACAGGGTGTGGGGGCACAGAAGGAGGGAAGAGAGTGAGTAAAGGGATATGAAAGAAGGACGGATATGCAGCCTGAGCAGGCAGAGTGAAAGTGTGCGTGGGACCGTGGGCAGGGGAGGTGGGGGCAGGCTGTCCTGAGTGCCAGGCATTGGCTGTCACCGAGCATCTATCCAGATTTTTGAAGAAGTTGTGCAGTGAGCACAGGGTGGTGATGGGAAGGTTTAGCTGTCATTCTTTATAGGCAGGAAAAGAAAGGGGAACCTGGGAACATCCAGCACCACATACACTGAGAAAGAGCAAGGTTAATGAGCAGTAAAACAATGAGATTATATGGTCCATGTGATGATGCACCGAAACTTCTAATTTTAAATCCAGCATCCTAATTAAGCATAAATTATTTTGTCATTCTAATGCATTCTGGCTTGCAGCCCCCTCTCTGTTGGTGGTGAGTAGGGGAAGGGGGAGGGGACGTAACCGCAAGTCAACAGCCAGGACGATCTGCAGTTTCTACCCAAGCATTCTGGAGGCCCTGAGACGGTAGCTGGAACTTTGCCTTCCAGACCTGCGACCATTCGCTGTTCTGCCTGAGCTCCGCCTTCTCAGAGGGGCGGCCATCCTGGAGGGGCCTGTGTTGTAGCTCCGATGAGCAGCCTCCCCTTCCCAAGTCTTAGCTTGCAAAGGGCAGTGGAAGTGGAGTTGGGAGTCCAGATGCTTCCATGCCCAGAGAAAACTAGAAGCTTAGGCAGAGCCTTCCAGACACCAAACAAAGTCACGTAGGACACCAAACTCCCCTCTGTGACAATCAGGCGGCAGGGAATGGCAGGATCGTTAGCCCTTCATGATGGTCCACATGGCCTGCAGGGGCGCAGGGCAGAACCCAAAGGAGAGCTCAGGAAAGAGGATACACTCTACCCTTCCCCTATTCCGGCCACGTGAGACCTGTGTGTGTGTTTGAGAGCTTGATGCTCTGCAGAGACGTGGCTGCCCAGATGGACAGCCCATCACATGGTGTCAATCCCACTGCCTCACCTGTCCTCCCTGCCAGGCAGAACTATTGCCTGGTACTGGCCGGGTGGCCTGAGGCTGAAGGTCTAAGGCCCCTCCTGCTGAAATAACTCTCCCTGAAGTCTCAGTGGCCTTGGGTTCGGAACTCTCCAGGGGTAGGTGTTGGGGCAAAACAGAGTTACCACCTTACCAGTGTGTGCTCGGACCTTTCTGGTTCTGGTACTTCATGAAGGTGGAGAGTAGACAGAGAAACTGCCTAATCTCACACCCCCTTTTCAGGCTTCGCTAGGTAGTTGATCAGACAAACAGACAGCTATGTTTAGAGAACATCTTTAAAGCGCTGTGTCAGGTAGCGAGGATATGTACGTGATTAACGAGTCGTGCAAGGTCATCGTGAGTCTGGGATTGATTCTGAGGACTCCCTGGAAGAGGCCAGGTTGAACCTGGCCTGGGTCAGCGTGTGGTTTAGAGAGGTGGAGGGTAGGGCTCTTCAGAAGCCCGAAAAGAGGGCTAGGGGGAGGCGGTGGCAGGAGTCAAGAGCGATGAGACTTAGGAACTCTGTAACCTCATTGCAGGTCCCAGGGTGGCAAGGCCCCTACACTCACGGCAGGTGCCCCCAGCGCAGAGATGTGAACAGGAACATACCAGAGGGCACAGAGCGGGACTAATGGGAAGAAGGGGCTGGAGATGCTGGGATGAGGTGGTTTGGTTTGATGTGGCTCCACCAGGAAGCCTCTTTGATAAGGTGACATTTGCACAAACACTGAGGGAAGAAAAGAATGAGTCATGCAGACATGGGAGAGCATTCTGGGGCTCCGTCACACTGTGCACAGGGGCTGCATCCTAAAGGAGTTTCAGGGTCACTGCAGGGATGCTGGGGATGACAGGATGCACTGGAGCGTCTGGGGCAGAGGCTCACTTGCCTGCTCTGGCCACTGGATGGGTCTCAGGTGGATGGCAGGGGACAGGGGGAGCCAGGAGACACCTAGGGAGTGGGCTGGTGGCTTGGCCAGGGCAGGAACTGTGGCTGGTGTGAAAGGACTTCACAATCTGGGTATTTGGAAGCAGACGAGCCAGGGTTCCTGATGGACCAGAGACGTGTGTGCGGGAGCGAGGCAGGCCGAGCATGGCTCCCGGGGGTCTGCGCGGGGCCACTACAGCACAGAGTTTCCACGGGCAGAGGAAGAACTGTGGAAGAAACTGTTCTCAGGGTCCAAATCAGGAGTTGGACTTTGGACTTTGGAAGTTGGAGTTGCCGGTCATGTGCCAAGGGAGGCAGTGGTTAGGTGACTGGACATACAGCTGCCGTCTTCAGTTTGAGAGAAATCTCAGGGAATGGGTGGGAATTTGGGAGACACCAGCATTTAGATGGTGCTGAGACCGTTAGACGGAACGATGTTATCCGAGGTGAGAACTTTACCCACGTCGTAGGCCAGGATTGGGCAGCTGGGAAAGGGTGGTGAGATGTGACATCGGCAGAAAAATAGGGAGCCTGGGCAACTGATGCGAAGGCCACTTGGGGGGCAGTGGGAAGAAGGGTGCCTGCTGCTGGGCAGCGTGTGCCCACTGGGTGCCTCCCCTGACCTTGTAGCACCACAGTCCTGGGGCGCTTCCCACTGAGAAGCCACCAGGGAGACCAGGCCGTGAAGGCCATCTGACCACCCTGGCATGCACCGCAAATAGTACCAGTTACCAAGGTTTCTCCATGAGGCTCCACACATGACCAGAGAAGGTGACTGAGGAGCCTCACAGAAGGGAAATTCACAGCAAGTAGAGTAGAAAAAACCCAAAACACTTAACTGAGGTATAATTTTTGTGTAGTTAAATCTTATTTTAAGTGCACAGTTTGACTTTTGTTAGTATATATCTGTGGCGTATAATGATTGCACTTATCATGGGGAGAGGGAACAGGTACCTAACACACCTTAATTCTTCTTTTCCTTTTCCCCCTTCCTCCTCCTCCTTTTCCCCCTCCTTTCTCTCTTTCATTCCCAACCCCTCCCTCCCTTTCCCTCTCCTTCCAGCTCTTGGTCCCTTCCCATTTCCAAAAGCCCCATTTCCATCACTTCCCCTTTCAATTCTTTTCTGTCGTCCCCTTTTCCTCCCCATCCTCCATCTTTCCCTCTCCTGTACATTTGAAAAATATCTCCTTACTTCCTATTTATTTATCTTATACTTTGCCCTTTGAGTCTTGACAAATGTAGGCAGTCAGAGAATTGCCAATGCTTCTATTAATGTTTTCATGACCCCAAAGACTCAAGTGGAAATTAAAAAAATTCATCGCCAGCTCTGACCCTCTACTGTATCCTCAAAATAAGGTGTGATTGCTCTGCAGTCTGTACATCACTAAGGGCAAGAGGGGGAGAGATACTCCCAGGGGGAGGGACGCTCCCAAAAGAGTGACACTATTGTCAGTGTACACAGAACCAATCAAAAAAGTGCTATTTGGGACCAATTAGAAATTTGCTATTTTCACGCCTTCATTTGAATATGGTGTTGCTCACAGGGCCAATCAGAGGACGGTCTTTTAAATCCTTCATTTGCATGTGGTCACAGAAGGCATTGTTCTTGATGCTTCATTTACTTATAACAGAAAGTCAAATGAGTTTCTTGATCTTAACCAAAAGGCCGAGAAGTGATCCAAATGAGTTTCTTGATAGGTGTTTATACATGGTGTGACCAAGTGAGAGAGAGAGAGACAGACAGACAGACAGACAGAGAGAGAGAGAGAGAGAGAGAGAGAGACAGAGACAGAGACAGAGACTGAGAGAGACAGAGAGAGACAGAGAGATAGCCTGGGAGTTTTAGACACAAAAGACCCCTCTCTTACCCTTAGGGTCTCTGGGTGGCTTTTCACTGGCTTTTCTGTCTGTCTTGTCCAGTTTCCTTGGGACACCAAGACCCTGGAAATAAGCCTCACAGGACTCTCCATTCAGTAACACTATGGGACATTACACGGGCCAACTGACTGGTGGCTGATCTTAGTAGCCAGGGAACAAAAATTCTGAATTTCACACGTAAGAAACAGGAGACATAGAACTAAATCTGCAATGGGTAAACTCCATTCTCAAGCCGGTTCAGGAAACTTCCCTGATTGTAAATGAATGAGGTAGACAATTCCCATGAAGGGACAAATTTATTCTTTCTGGAAAGAAATAGATTTTGGGTCAGTATGGTTGAAGGCGTAGCAATTCAGGCAGGTGTACAGACTACTGGTCTCTCAGGCCCTCAACTCCACTTTGGATGGACCTCGCTTCCCCCTGCTGTGAGAAGACAGGCCATGGAGGTTCCCCACTGGGTGAAGGAGAGAGAGCTAGGGGTCCAGGTCCATGTGGGTGACGTGTGAAAAGCTGGGCGAGGTGGTCTTCAGAGGCTGAAAACTTCATCCAGCCTCACAGGACCCTGACCAACAGTAGAGAGAGGGGTTATTTTAGTGAGACATTTGTTCTCCCTCAGGTCTACCAGAAGGCTCTCTCTCTCTCTCCAATGCAGGTCTGGGAAAATGGCCACTGGATGAGGCAAAGTGAACCTGAGGCTGCACACAGAGTAGCCAGCAGGGGGCAGAGCACCTACATGTTCCTCTTGCTAACCCGCTGCAGGCTGATCTCTGCTCATGCCAAGCACAGCTAAATCTTAGAGAAAGGAGGCTGCTTCATGTGGGGCCTCAGCATATTCCGTGCCTGTCTGGTGAACGGGTTCAGGTGTAGAAGTCAGAGCCACAAGAGTGTGAACTTTAAATGTAGTCAGTGTGTGGCTGGGCAAGAGCCTTTGCCATGCTGGTCTGGGCTGACCTCCGGCCAGTTGTGTGCCAGTGTGGAGTGTAGTCTAGGTTTTCTGTGCCTCAGTCATCCCATCTGTGAGACGGGAGGAACATGAGCCCTGTGTGTGTGTGTCAGTACCAGAATGTATGGTTATGTGGATGGTTCAGGGAGGCATGAAGGCTGCACCTGGGTAACCAGGCCTTGTGGCTGTGGGCATGACACTCTGAAGACAGACTTTCTGTCTCTGCCCTGATGACCCTTGGGGATGCTGTAAGAAGATGAGGGATTTTCCCACCAGGGGCCTCTGGTTGTAAGAGCCACCCCCTGGGCCTGGATGGTATGGAGGACAGAGGGGACAAAGGGCAAGGACCAGACAAGACTGAGGCCTGGTCCTGTCTCTGCCTGCCTCATGGCACTTTGTTTCCTCAAATGGACATTGCTGGGCCTGGATTTTATGCAGGGATATTGGGAAATATAGTGAATGTTAAAAAAGTTTGTTACGGTAAAAGACATGTTCCCATTAATTCCCTTCCTAATACCTGTCTTGCTCTGAACATACTCATCCCTTCATTCTGGCCACTTTCTGCACATTCTCTTTCGTGAGGGTCTTTAGTCACAGAGTCAAGCCTTCCTTGTGTCCTGAATCAATGAAAACCCTTGGTCTTTACAATCATCTCGACTTTGGAGAAGAGCCAGAAGTTATATGGTTCCAGTTCCGGTGAATAAGGTGGACAAGGGCACATTGTCATGTTTTTATCTGACAGAAATTTCTGTGAACATTTGTTCTCACTCAGGACATGGAGGCAGCCATGATAACATATTCACAAAAAAGGACTCCCAGAATGCCTCAGAAAGTGGGAAAAATGTGCTCAAAAAGCTGAGCAGTAAGTGTACCTTTTAATTTAATACATTTTTATTTAAGCATTCACTGTATATCTCATTTATATCTGCAGAGTCCACTTCCACTCTGAGGGCACTGATCTCAGACAAGGTACCAAATGTGACAAAGATGAAAAGTTTAAAGGGGTTTCCTTTACCACAGCGCTTGGGTTTCTCCAAGTGCCTGTGCAGGGGTTAATCTTGACAGTCACACTTGACTGGGTTTGGGACCTGCCCCAGGATGGTGGAGCACACTTTGGGAGTACCTGGTAGGGTCACAGGGGCAGTGCTGTGGGCTCCATGATCACCCTCATGCCTTCCCATGGTGCTGTTTCCTCCTTGGTGCTGCTTCCCAGCCTCCATGAACTAAGCCTCTTTGCTCCAGGCCCTTCTGTTGTGGTGCTGCTGCCTTGCAGTCAGCTGGCCACAGACTGAGTCTCCCAAAATGTGAGCCAAATTCACTCTCTCCTCTTTATGTGTGGGTGTCAGTGTTATCTCCCAGCAATGGAAAAGCAGCCAGACAGTCTGCCAGCTGCTGTGTCCTCTCTGTGTTCCTGGGAGCCCCAGACAAAGGGAGTCTGGCAGGCAGGGTCTGAGGACGTTTTATTGCCCTCCATCTGCCTAAAGGCGTGCTGGGAGGCAGCAGCATGTCGTAGCATCCTGTTGCAGCTGCCAGCGCTCCCCCTCTCCACGGGCTTCCGGGGCACTGTGCGGGGAGACAGCCGTGTGGGAAGCTTTATGGATCTAATAGCAACAGCAGGACACCCCAGGAGAAAGCAGTGTGATGTTCCCAGTGAACCTCCAAGAGGCCAGCCTTTGAGAAGGTTTTATTGGCTGCCATAAACTCCCCCTCCTTTTGGCTGCCCTGCTCTCGGAGGATGGTCTCCATTCCCAGGGACGCACCTGGCAACGGGGGGGAGGTTGTGGGTGATCACTGCGGGTCATTAGGATTCCACATTTCTAAACTCTTTTTGTGATGACTTGGGCCTGGGGTGTCCCCAAAAGGTCCCTGTGTGGAAGGCTTGGTTCCTTTTCCTGCAGTGTCAGATACGGGGTTCATGACTGGTTCCTGAGCACTGGAACCTCCTCAGTGCTTTCATCCACTGGTGGATCCATACTCTGTCAGGCTACTGGGGGGTGAGGGAAATTTAGGAGGTGGGGCCTGGTCCAAAGGAGGGAACCCTCAGGGTCATACCCTGAGGACTGTGTTTTTCTTTCTCTCTGCTTCTTGGCTGCCGCCAGATGGGTGGTCTCACCACACTCTCTGCTGCCCTTAACACTGTGCTTTGTCTCAGGCGCAGGCTCGGAGCCAGCTACAGACGGCCCTGCCCCTGTGAGCCTAAGTGAATGCTTCCACTTTTCAGTTGTAATTCTCAAGTGATCCAGTCTGATAAGGTGAATGTTGCTGCTTTATTATAATCATCTAAGATGAAAAAGAAGATCGAACCCCAATTTATTTAGCTTGGGGAAGGCTTGTCAGGCCCTTGATAAAGGAGGAAAGATGAGGGGTGGGTGTCCACTTGTCTGCTCTGTGGGGATTCTGCTAAGCCCGTGTGGATACTAACCCTTTCTAGCTCTGCCTTAACTTGCAAATATTACCCTGTGTATAGATTATCACTGAGGCCAGAAGGAGTTTACCCAGCCCGCGCACACCTGGTGGAACCCGCTACTCCAGCCACCATGACAGCCTGTGCCCCTCTGTGATGTGGGTCACCTATGGGAGCCATGCAGACAAGCTGTGGGGGCCCTCGCTGGCACCGGTCCTGCCCCCTAGCACAGGCAGGACTCCCAGAAGCAGCCAGGCCTCACAGTGTCATCCACTCAAGGAGGAGACACTGAGATGGATTTCCCCACTCCTGCATCCTTGCCTGAACCCCACATGGAGAGTGTTTCTACCCCCTTCCCACGGGTGGACACCCCGACACCAGATGCGGGAAGACAGCTGCAAACAGAGCAGCAGGAGCAGAGGGAGTGGGGAGATGGAGGCCTGTGCTGCACTCTCCACTCCTCGGGACTATTCTGTGCGAAGGGCCCTGCTGTGATGCTACCTCAGAGCTGGTTTTTAGGCCCCTGGTGAACTGCGGAGAGGGTGACTTCCCAACTTCCTTGAGATTACAGCCCTTCCAGTGAGCATTCAATTACAATGCTTGTCTAAAGAGAACTTCCTCCATCCAGCTCTGCTAACCTTCCCTTTGTCTACCTGCCTCAGCCCCAACAAAGGGACAACCTATTTTTTTTACAGTATGGACGTGGCCCAGGGAAGGGCAGAACGGACGAGAAGGCAGACACTGGGGAAGCACGGAGTCCCCTGAGTAGGCGGGCACCCGACATCCTTTAACGTTACCTCAGCGTTTCTTATTGGAGATGACAGATAGCTTAGTTTGTAGTACTGAGTGATCATCCTTCCCAGTCTTTCTATTTAGGAGAGATTTCTAACATGCGAACAAATTTGCTCTACCCAGAAGGAATAGTGGAGGTGGCCACCGGAGGGCACTTGATGCCAGCGGTGTTTGGTGCCCTCCCCCTCAAGAAAGACCACAGGGCAGGACCCGACTGTCCACCTCGGCAAGCTCGCCCCATGCTCCCAGAGTGACTAGTGAGGTTTCCACCGCACTGAGGGGCTGCTCTGTGCACACAGGGTTGCATGTCCTGGCCCCTGGAAAGGAGAAGTGCTGCTATTCTCTTCAGGGCAGCGAGGTCTCATGCTGCTGCTGGGTGCCTGTCCTCAGGTTGATCTGCTACTGGTTGGGGAAATGCTGGGATTCCTTCTCCCAGAGTCCTGGGTCCTAGGATCCTGGCCTGCAGAGAGCTCACTGCCATTTAGGAAGCCGGCCCATGAGGAGGCGGCAGGGGCCCTGCTGTATGCATGCCGCTGTAGCATTTCCTAAACTCTGAGAGAAGCACATTTCTAGAAGAGACAGGAACCGACTAGGCCAGGGGCTGCTGTGGGCCACAGCGAAGTTGGTTCCTGTCTTTTCTTCCGAGCTGGCACCGGGCAGTCACCACAGGAGCAGCTGAGCTCCAGCAGTCCTGAAGTTCCTCCCGACTGGACTGAACGCCACAGCACTCCAGGGCCAGACACAGAGACTCGATGATCCCCTTTTCACCAGCTCATTACTGCAAGCGTTATCTAATCCTGGTTGTGCAATAATCCTTTCCCCGGTGTATGGGTGAGTATGTATTATGCAAGATTCAAAGTCCCTTGATGACATGAGGAAAGTAAAAAGACTCTCTGCATAGGGCAGAAATAATTTGCAAGACCAACTTGGGCTGGAGTGCTCTCAAATGAACTCCAGTGGTCCTGAGGCTTTCAGAGGGCCAGGTGGGCACCACCGTTGAAGGGCTGCGTAACAAAAGACCCTAGCTGGGGGCATTATAATTTGCTCCAGCTAGTCCCGAAGTACTCGTATTTCCAACAATGTAGAGAGACATACTGATGTCACAGGGCGTGGGCATTGTGTTTAAGATAAATACACACACAAAGGCAAAGTGAGCCTATTTTGGATGTCTTGTTGCGAAGAATATAATTAAAAGCACTTTAGAGAACGTTTGAAGTCAGAGCTAACTGTTTTATATAAAGGTAGCTCTCCCGTCTGTGACTCTGGTAGTTATAGGACGCTGGCAAATGGGAAAGTTGCAGAGGTAGAATCGGTTTTCACTAGGAGGAAATGCTGTCCTAGGGAAGAAGGGGCTGGCTGACTGCATTGGCGGCTTGCGTCCACTCATGCTTTACCCGTTGGTGACCTGTTGTGCTCACTGACCCTTGGCCCGGCTCCGATCGCCTAGAGAAGTTCTAGGCTGGTCACCAAGTCCCTAGAGAGGCCTCGATCTGGCTGTGATTAGCCAGGCCTACCCATGGCTCACTGCCCACACTCGGGTCTCCAAGCCCTGTCTGAGCCCCATGAGCACTGGCTCCTGCAGGAGCAAAGTATGATGTCTCACTGTGTGGGTGGCCTTGGCAGTGGCCATCCGGGTGCCATACCTGGGTGGAAGTGTTGGAAATGGCCAGCTGCTCTCACATGCACTGTGAGCCCAGAACAGGAGAAGGCATGGAGTTCTCAGTGTCCGCTGGAGCTGTGGGCTCACATGGTCTCCCAGCTCAGGCCAGAGGCCTCTGCAATCCTCAGCTTCAGTGCCTGTTTCCTCCGCTATCTGGCCTCATGGCCATGAGGAGCCTTGTCCTGTGTCTTCGTGGCTTCCTGGCCTACCTGAGCCTGGTTTGCACCCTGGGTTCCTGCTCTGCTGGGGTCCTGGGTGGGGCTGCTGTGGCCAGAGAGGGTGACCTCAGGAGAGCTGGTAGCACCGCTCTGGGATCCAAGTCAAGGTAGTGCAAGGGACCCAAGAAACAAGCCAGGACAAGCTGGACTCCTGATGTGGTGGCTGGATGGATGTGAGGTGGTGGAGGAAGAGTTCCCGGAGCTGGTCTTTGAGGTCAGCTTGTTCTTGGACACCTGGTCACACAGGTGCTAGAGATGAGCCAGGCCTGGGGGCTGTGGCCACTAACTGAGAGCACCTTGAGCTCTCCATTGTGTCCTTTCTCCTATCTGTTGTCTTCTGATATTTCTTCTAGAAAATTGAAGGTTATTGTGTCCCTTTACTTCTGAGACCATTGGTTTAGCTAAGTAAACAGGTGTTCCCTATATATATTTCATCAACTAACTTACTTTTCTATTATTTGATGTTTTTTAAAAACATCACAGGATCGTGTATGTGTCCTGTAGGACACACAAGTTTACAATTTTAATACAAAGATTACAATTGATAGCAGGCTGAGGTACTACTGAGCCATTTTTCTTACATCTATTAAATTTATGGCACTTTAAAAGCCATCCTTTTACTTTTCTATGTGCTCACATATAAAATTATTTTGGCCTAAACTTCTATTTTTATTTTATAATCTTATTTCTTTCAATTTCTACTCACACATCATTGTTCTTAAAATATGTATGTCTTATTCCAACTGCATATGTACTGTATACATCAGTACATATAGATGAGCCAAACATCAGAAAGTAAATAACCATTTTTATAATCCAAATGTACACAGATCACTGCTGAGTTTGATACATGCCTTCCTGATTCTGTATATGCAAATGAATACCATGAAATGTGTTACCTCAATCATATTTCATACTTGGAGCTATTTTTCCAGTTTGATAAATATTAGAAGATAGATTTTCAAGGGGAAATTTATAGGTCTTAATAAATATGTTGAAAAGAAGAAAGGCTAAAAGTCAAGGAACTACACGTTCTCAGGAAATTAGAAAAAGAAACCAGATTAAATCATAAAACACACAGAAGAAATGATAAAGAGCACACATTAAAATAAAAATTACAATCAATATGGTCATCTATTCCAAGAATTACCTTATCCAAAAATTGTTTTAAAAAGATCTAAAGGCCTGATGAAACCATTCAAGAAAAAGAGAAGGGCTAGAGATTTAGCTCAGTGGTTCCAGCGCCTGCCTAGCAAGCACAGGTCCCTGGTTCCATCCCAGGTAACCACATACAACAATACTGGGTGTGGTGATTCACACCCACAGGCAATCAACACCACATACCACAAATGCTGGGCTTGGTGGCTCAAACCTGTAATCCCACCACTTGGGAGGAGAGGCAGGAGGATTGCTGAGTTTGAGGTTTGCCTGAGCTTCATAGTGAGCTCAGGGTCAGCCTGAACTACAAAGTGAGACCCTGTCTAAAAAAGAAAGAAGAAAGAAAGAAAGAAAGAAAGAAAGAAAGAAAGAAAGAAAGAAAGAAAGAAAGAAAGAAAGAAAGAAAGAAAGGAAGGAAGGAAGAAAGAAGAAAAAGAAAGAAAGAAAGAAAGAAAGAAAGAAAGAAAGAAAGAAAGAAAGAAAGAAGAGAAAAAGCGAAAAAGCACAAGTAACATCAGGAATTGAAATAGTGCACCTTGTCAGATCTATAGACACTGAAGCTGGTAAGAACATATGGGAAAAAACTTTACACTAAAAGATTGGGAAATCTGGGCTGGGGATTAGCTCAGTGGCTCTGGCATCTACCTCGCAAGCGCAAGGTCCGTAGTTTGATTCCTGGTACCACATACCACAATGTAGGGCATAGTAGCTCACACCCATAATCCCAGCAATCAGTACCACACACCACAATGCCAGGAGAGGTGGCTCATGCCTGTAATCCCTGCACTTGGGAGGCAGAGGCAGAGGCAGAGGCAGAGGCAGAGGCAGAAAGATTGCTGTGAGTTTGAGACTAGCCTGGGGTACGTAGTGACCTCAAGGTCAGCCTGAACTATAAAGAGAGACCCTGTCTTAAAAAAAATTGGAAAATTTACATTAAGTGGTGAAATTCCTTAAGAAAACAACTTAAGCAAACTGACGCTGGAAGAAATAGAAAACCTGAAGTCTTTTAATATATTAGGAAACTAAACAAAAACTTGGAATTCTTTCCACAAACTCTACCTGTAACTGCTACCAAACCTTTAGAGAAATGTAATTGTAATGTTCCTAAATTATTTCAAAGAACAGAAAAAGAAAGGATAATTTGCTATTGATTTTTGAGATAAAAATCAATAAAGATATTGTAAGAGGAGAAAGCTATATAACAGTTTCATGTAAGAATATACAAAATGTTCTAAGGGAATGAAATAGAATTATGCATAAAAATAATGGATTACAAATGTAACCTTTTACTTAAAAATGAGATAAGGTAATCTTTAAAAATAAATTATTACATAATTGTCAAAATGGCTAAAATAAAAACAGTAAAAATAATAGTACTAAAAATGTTGAAGATGTGGAGAAAACAGATTACCTGTACATATATTGTTGAAAATGTAAAATGTATTGGCATTCTGGTAACAACTTGACAGTCTTGAGAGTTTCTTACAAAGTTAAACACATACAGATACAATAATTATACTTGTCTTGAATTTTCATTGAAAGTTTATGTTCTGTAAAATATGGTCATGAATGGTTATTTGTAGTAGCTAACATTGGAGTCAGTCATGTCCATCCCTCAGCAAATGGAGGAGTGAATAGGGTACATTCATTGTATGATGTACTACTGTACAGTAAGAAGTACTGAGCTGTGGACCCATGAAGAATCAGGGCACAGTCCCGGGGCGTGATGTTGAAGCTAGTCCCAAAAGGGACATCCACCTGTGTTATCCCATCTCTATGGCATCCCGGATTTTAGAAATGGAGGACAGGTCAGCGGTCACCAGGGTTATAGGAAGGACAGTGGGAGGGAAGCTATATGGTTGTGTAAGGGATCCTGACAGGTCTGTGTAGAACTGGAACTGTTCTATATGTCCACAGTGATCTTAGATGCACAAACACACACAGGTAAAGGGTGCATAGAATGGTACACAAATATGAGCATCAGTAAAACAAAAAATTAGAATAAAACCAGAATGTTACCAATGATCATATTATATCATGCAGATTGTTGCTATGGAGGGGAAGGCAAATGGGCAATGTGTACAAAGGATCTCTGTGCTACCAGTGTGTGAATAAATAATTATATATTTTTATTCAACATTGTAACTAAGTCCAGTGCAATAAAGCAAGAAAAGTAAAATTATGACTGAAAATAAATAAATCTTTTCTTACTTAAAGAAATATAATTATAGATACAAAAATCCAAAAGGCTACATATAAATTTTTTTTTGAATTTTTTTTTCTTTTTTTGAGACAGTATCTTGCTTTGTAGTTCAGGCTAGCTCTGAGTTCACTATGTAGCCCAGGCAAGCCTCGAACTCAGCAGCAATCCTCCTATCTCTGCCTTCTGAGTGCTGGGATTACAGGCATGAGCCACCACACCCGGCTACATATAAATTATTAATATTAGTAAGTCAACTTACTACTGGATTTAAAATTAATATTAAAATTACTTATTTCTGCATACCAGCAACAAATGAGTATAAGACAAAGTTTCAAAATATAATTTATTAAATGAACTTATAAAAATACCTAGAAGTAGATATAAAGAAAGATGTGCAAGATTCCTATAAGTGAAATTTTAAAACATTATTGGGAAAATGTAAAAGACTAAAGTAAATGTTAGGAAATAACTTCCATGAACTGAAATCAATAATGTACAGCCATCAGTTCTTGTTAACTTAATCTGTTGATACCTTAAAATGTCCGCACATTAAAACATCAGGGTTTTTGGTGAAAATGGATAAGCTGATCCTAAAGCCATTTAGAAAGTGAAAGGGTCAAATTTTAAGACATTTTAGAGCAAAATAAGTTACTCTGTAGATACAGAAAGACTCTTTAGAGCCTGTGGTGGCTGAGTCAGAGTGATACTGGCAGAACGACAGACAGTTGGACAGGGGGGATCAGAAGGGAGGACTCAGGAGCAAATCACTGTTTATGTGAACACTCATCTTTCTTTTCTTCTCTTTTTTCCTTTTTTTTTTTTTTTTTTTGAGACAGGGTCCCACTTTGTAATTCGGGCTAATCCTGAGCTCATTATTAGCTCAGCCAAGCCTTGAATGCCACAATCCTTCTGCTTCTGCCTCCCAAGTGCCGAGATTACAGGTGTGAGCCACCACACCCAGCACTGTGATATGTGGTACTGATTGCTGGTGGGCATGAGTCACCATGCCTGGTATTGTTGTATGTGGTTATAGGGATTGAACCAGGGACCTTGTGTTTGTGAGGCAGGCACCAGAACCCCTGAACTAAATCTCCAGCCCAACACTCATCTTTCTTTTTCCTTTTTCCCCCCAGTACTGGGAATCAAACTTAGGACCTTCTGCTTGTGAGGCAGGCATGATGCCAGTGAGCTACATCATGGCCTTCTTTTTCCTTTTGAACATTTGCTTTAATGACATAGAATACAGTGAAAAGCAGCGGTCATAGGACAATCTTTTCACTAACTAGCTCTGGCCACTGGATATCCTGTACATTCACATGGGTATGCAAGGAAAAGAAACCCTAAACAATCACTTCCGGGTAAACTGGTAGATGTGAAAATGTGGTAAGTAAAATAACAAGGCTCCTAAAAACTCTTAGCCTCTACAGCTTCACAGTGTTGAAGTGGGCAGAGCGTTCTTATCTAGGATACCAAAGCACTGAGTCCACAAGAAGAAACCTGGCCACTACGGGACATTAAGAACTCATACTCATGGAATGATGCTATCAAGAAGAGGAAAAAGAAGCTAAAGAATGGGAGGTTGTACTTACAACATGGGTATCTGCACACAGCTCCTATCTAAACTATGCAAAGAAGCCTAAAATCAGTGAAAGACTGCATCCGAGTGCAGCCTCAGTAGTCATGTGGGAAAAGGAAATTAAAGCTATTGTGCCATACTGTCTTCCCCTCCAGGGTAGGCAGTGAAGGTGGCTGCATGCTCTGTGTGGGAGGTCGTGGGGTGGGGAGTCTGCACGCGTTGCCGGTGTGGTGAGCAGGGGTCAGCATGGCAGAAAGAGTGTGGCACCGTCCACTACCTGTGCAGATACCCAGGGGAGCAGTGATCCCCTTGCCCTGCCCCAGGACAGCATATGCACTTGTGCCCAGGAATACACAGGTGCCCATAGCAGCATCACTCTTGCTGGCCCCCAAATGAAGGAAAAGGACAGGTTCTTACCAGCAGTAATGTAGAAACCCTAGTTGTGCTGTCTATAAAGAAGTCCTGTTCCACAACAGAAGTGAGGGGCAGCTGCGTCCCTTATACAGCTAAGGAAAGCAAGCCAGGCACAAAGAACTCGTGCCGTTTCACTTCTGTAGTGCCAAACCAGGCCCGCAGCTGCTGGGCTGGTGAAAGTCAGGCCACGGCTCCGTCTGGGAAACAGAGGATAACCCGGGCGTGTGAGGAGCCGGTCACGCGTCCACTTCCCACCTCACCGGTTCATCCTTCTCTATCCTTTCCCAGGACTCAGGAGAGACAGAAGTGGGTATAGCTCTCCGGGCTTTCTGCGGCATGATGAAAAACTATGGAAAAGTTTTATGTCCAGAGATTAAGTTTTCACTGGTGTTTCCGGCATGGCAAGAGTGGCATTGAAGGGGTTGTCAGAGGGGAACCTATCATTTGTCTAATCTATTGATCACCTATCACCTATCTATCTGACCTCTCCTGTCTATTATCTATTTACCCACCAACCTACCTGCCCATCCATGGTCTAACTATCTATCTTTAGTGGTTTTTCTTGGAAATCCTAAAGCTTCTTAAATTTTAACCTAAAAGTCACTGGCTGGGGCAAGAGATTTGCTCAGTGGTTCCAGGGCCTGACTAGCAAGTGCAGGATCCTTGGTTCAATCTCTGGTAACCACATACAACAATACTGGGTGTGCTGACTCACGTCCACCGGCAATCAGTACTACACACCACAGTGCTGGTTTTGGTGGCTCAAGCCTGTAATCCTAGTACTCAGGAGGCAAAGGCAGGAGGATTGCTGAGTTCGAGGCTTGTCTAAGGTACATAGTGAGCTCAGGGTAAGACTGAACTACACACAAAAAAGACCTTGTCTCAAAAAAAAAAAACCCACCAGGGCCGGAGGGTTAGCTCAGTGGTTCTGGTGCCTGCCTCGCAAGCGCAAGGTCCTGAGTTCGATCCCCGGTAACCACATATAATGCTGGGTGTGGAGACACGCCCACCAACAATCAACACCGCATAGCACAATGCCGGACATGGTGGCTCATGCCTGTCATCCCAGCACTCGGGAGGCAGAGACAGGAGGATTGCTGAG
>PVIC010008080.1:0-30787 GCA_004025085.1 Thryonomys swinderianus
TCCGGCATTGTGGTATGCGGTGTTGATTGTTGGTGGGCGTGTCTCCACGCCCAGCATTATATGTGGTTACTGGGTATCGAACTCAGGACCTTGCGCTTGCGAGGCAGGCACCGGAACCACTGAGCTAACCCTCCGGCCCCCATACACTCAGTTTTTACAAAATAGTGTCAGGTAACTTTCTCCCTCTACTTGTCCTGGAGATCCCACATCTCAGAGAGCCCCCAAATGTCTCGGGTAAGACTTCTTAAATATCAGGTCCAGGAATGGTTCTTCTCACCATATGGTTGTAGGTTTAATCTTTAGGGAAATTTCTTCTATTTTTGAAGTATTTTTCATAGGAAGAGGAAAGGACAGGCATTCCTATCCAGCATTTTATTTCAAAACTTATATGTCTTTTCAATCCACTGGATCTCAGTGTGAGGAATTTAGGACTGCTATGTAAATTTAGTTTCTTAATGTGAAAAGAACATGTATTTATGTTTGATCCCAGCAAACGGATTAAAATCTATGGTATCATGGGCCGTATTTATATGCCATCTGTTTCTGTGATATGGAAATATAAAGGATATTGAAATTGGAAATGCTTGGCTTGAAATTCTAGCCTGCATAAGTAAGTCATCTGAAATTACTGAGACTACTTTCCTACATTTAAAACTAGGTTAAAAAAAAAAGAACAGTTTCAGGATATTGTGTGAGGATTAAAGTAGACAATATGAAAAAGATCAACCAATGTGCCAATCTTGAAACTCAACAATGCGTCTCACTTTTACTTTTTTCTAAGTGTTTTCTCAATTGCTCAGAGTGAAAAATTCCAGAAATTCCCGTGGTGAATTCTATTTTTGCCTGGCATTGGATTACAAGAGACTTCTATTTGAACTTGGTGGTAGTTTAAATAGGAAACAATTTTGAAGTATGTGTCATTCATCTAACTTTTTCCTCTCAGCAGGTTTCAGTCCATTGCTGGCAAGCACCACTGTTTTTTTTTGGACAGGGTCTCGCTTTGTAGTTCAGTCTGGCCCTGAGCTCACTATGTAGCCCAGGCAAATCTGGAACTCAGCAATCCTCCTGCCTCTGCCTCCCGAGTGCTGGGATGACAGGCTGAGCCACCACGCCCGGCAAGCACCATTGTTCTGAGTTTGTGACAAGGCAGCGCATTATGATAAGAACCTCTGGTAGAAGATCATTCCTCTCAGGGCCGGTAATGAGATGAAGGAGAGATGGGGAGAGATTAGAATCAGACATTCTCTTTTGAGGTCCACACCCAGTGACCTGAAACCTCCCCTTAGGTCTCAACTCTTAGAATTTCCACCCCCCATCATTGAGCTAATCTGAGAACCAAGCCTTTAACACACCAGGATCTAAGGCACGTTCTTGAAGCAAATATAAATATAACAATCACTGTTCCCTTCCTCTGGCCCTTCACTTCTGAAATGTCCACCGTAGTAGGTCAGAATGCCTTCATTCAGTACCTACCTTCTCTATACCTTGAAGAAGAAAAAAATATTCTTGTACTGAAGACAAAGAATCCTTGAGAAGAACTTGAACAAAATAAATTCCCTTTGCCCAATTATTACTATCTGTCAATAAACCCACAGGACATAACAGAATGACAACCTTGGATGAGTAAATTTTCTACTCAAAAACTAAATACATCAAATGGTATTTTCCTTTCCTTGTATTTTATGTTCTCATTTTAATATTTACTCTGTTCTTTGGTCCATCATCTCATTACAAGCACAGGAAGTCCAGAAAAGATGAGTTCTGCTTTGTTGTACAAAATATTATAATCCAAAATTATTCCTAAAAACGACTAGAGTTTATTTACTGAGCTCCCGCAGGACTCAAATTTCCTTGTTTAGTTTCATTGACTTTGCTGAACGAAACCTGTCCGAACAGTCTCTGGACTGTCTCATTCTAGTCCTTTTGTTCTGTTTTGTTTTAGCCTGGTTTAAATAATACTTTAAAAAGGAAGTGAAAATGAGGGACTCTAAGGGTTCTGTGGACAAGGACAGCAGGAGGTGATTCCAAGTGTCCACCCCTTTTCTTCACCCTGGGGGAGAGCAGTGTCCTGCCCCAGGCATCCTTCTCCCCTGCAGGGACAGGGTCGCTGCGCCGAGGCAGGAACAGAAGAGCAGGGCAGAGCGAGGCTGCTCCGCTCACAGAGACCCAGAAGGCCAAGCAGGAAAACCGTGCCAACAAGACACACGTCCAGCGGCCCACTTGCGGGCGCAGCCACCCTCCTTACAGCACATGCCGCCGCGGACAGCACTGACTTAGTCCACAGGTGAATAGAGTCCCCGGGATCCAATCACCGCTCCAAAAGTCTCTTAATCCAGTCAAAAGATTCAGTTTAAATGTCACAGCGTCTGATCATAGACAGATTCTGCCAAGAACTTTTCACACTTTTAAGCCGTCACGATTTCTTTTTCGGGTGGGCTCTTCTCTAGAGGAACAGAGCCAATAGAAAAATTTATATGCTGGTACAAAGAAACAATAATATGTAATTTTAAAAATTATATATGTACTATACTCATACACACATATTGGATGTATAATTATAATTCATATAATTGTGTGTATAAGTACCCGTACCATTGCATGTGTAATTATACATATTCCTCATGAGGACACCTGCCCGGGAGGCTGACAGATCAGAGGCAGGAGAATCCACAGTGGCCGTCTGTGGGCCCCAGAGCCGGAGGATCCAGGAGCTGCTCAGTCGGAGACGCTGGAAGCCACCGAACAAGAATGAGGCCTTTGTCCCAGATTGAAGGCCTACAAGCTCCCTAGGAGTTGCCGATGGAAACCCACCCAGAGAGGCTGACGGAGCCGGACCCTCATGTGCACAGGTGCTGGCACTAACAGAAGATTTCACCTGGCCCCGCGCCCAGGAGCTTTTCAAAGCTACACGGACCTTCGTCTTCTCCTTACTGTTCCATGCAGGCTACAAGCCCGTGGGACCACAGCGCCTACAATCAGGGCGGATCTTCAGCCCCGCAGTTTGCTGGTCCACATGCCCAGCAAGACCCCGCTGGTCAACTTCCCCAACAGTGGCAGGAGAGAGGTGTTCTCAACGCGAAGCAAGGGTGCGGATAAGAAATAGGGACTTTGAGGCGTGAAAAAATGAACGCTGATACTTAAATCTGCTGCAAGCTTCTTATTCCTTTGTCTCTTAAAAAGAGAATTTGTAGATATATTTCTAAGAATGTATGTATTTATTATTAGTATGTGTTTGCAATAGATGTTTACAAGAATCTAAATTCTAAAAGAAGTATTCCTTAATATATAAATGGAGAGCAAATGCCCCAAACAGAAATTTCTAAAAAATATATCTGTGCACACTACTTTCATGCATAGAAAAACTACTTTAAATAAGTACAACATATCTTTTACAGAAAAGAAGAATTTGGCTAAATCAGTGATATCATGTACATAATGGAAATATATTACAATTTTAAAATATGGAAAAGATGAGATGAAATAGGACAAAATTGAGATAAGTATGGATTATTGAAAAGTAACACCAAAAAAATTCATATGTGTAATTCAGAAAATCAAACTTTTGGAATGTAAATGTTATAGTGTGTTGAGGAAAGGCAAAAACATTTGAAACAGCACTTCAAAACTGAAGTTTAGATAAAAACAAATAGAAATTACTAAAATTTCTGAAAATCAGTAGAAAAATACAAAGAAACAATGATTAAAGCTGACTGAAACATATCCCTGAGTTGAGGCATAAAAAAAAATACATTTCATATAACTTAAATGCATATTAGGAAAAACCTTATGAAGATAACCTATAATATTTATTGTACATTTTAAATTGTTATAGTTACAAAGTAATATTATTGATACCTTTAGTATCAGTATAAGTAGAATAATGTGCTGTTATTTTAAAAACTGAAAAATAGTGCTAATGTTGAAATTAAAACTAAGCTCATTTATATAAACTCAATATAGGAGAAATAAAATGGTAACACTAGCCATGAAAGAACTGTAATGTATCTTAAGATTTAAATATATATACATACATATAAAATATATATTTAATATATATTTAATACATATACATATATACATACATATACATATATACATATGTATAAAATATATATTTAATATATTTAATATAGATATTTATATATGTATGTATATAAAATATATATATTTACATATGTGTGTATTAAAGTCAGAAATAGGTTTTTCAAACCCATTATCCTAGAAGAATGAGAAGTTTGAGGCAAAGTCCTTTATAAAATGATGTGAAGATTTTAGCTTCTTCCTTAAGGCTTTTGCAGTGTCAAAGCAACGGCGGTGGCTGAAGGTAGAGTCCGTGGCACAGCACAGACTGCGTGTGCACCAGGCTCTTCCCGTCTTAACAGAAACGTCACCTGAAGTTTGCGGAGCCTGAGCAGCCTCTGGCAACATACAAATCTGGGTCCGTGAAGCAGAAGGAGTAGGAAGAGCTAGGGTTCTGGTGGCAGCCGCTGTGTGTACCCTTGCTAACTGACAGACACAGACTTTCTACAAAGAAAGGGAACGTCCTGAACAGTCTCCAAATGCCTCCACATTTTTTCTCACATAATAGCAGTCATTCAGCCAGAATCGCCAGAAGTACAAAGTGATAAAAAGCAACAAATGGGAGGTGAAAATAGACAATCAAGAGAGAGTTGTAGGGTATCCAGACTTGGGAGTTGTTGCGTGTAGACTTTTACCAGCTTTGATGAGCTATTTTCAAGAATTTAAAGAAAATGACAAACTTGAACACAGAGCTAGGAATTATAAAACCAAGTTACATGTAATGTCTAGCGGTAAAAGATACAGTTAATTAAACTAGCAACATAAGAGATGTATTAAAGGTAAATTATTCAATTACAAGATGGAAAACACATACCCTGGAATTAAGGCCAATGTGTGCATAATTGGAATAACTGCAATAAAGAGAAAAATGGGGCAGACAAGATATTGCATATTTCTAATTATGAAACAAATAAAGCCACAGACTGAAGAAGCATCCTGACTGCTAAGCAGGATACACACAAAGCCAGCTGCACTTGACAGCGTCACAGTGAAAATGGTGCTGGCCAAATACCAAAGGGCGATTTTCCACATTATTTTCAAAGATGCAACAGTGAGTCAGAGAGTTCGCCTTTCCCTGGATCAGTGGAGGCCAGAAAACATGAAATGGCATCTTTAAAATGGTGAAAAACACTCAATTTAGAATTTGATATAGAGTAAAATATCTATTAACATTAATAAGAGAAAGATTTTAAGGAAAACAAGATTAATAGGAATCAGCAGCAGGACTCACACAAAAAATCAATTATTCAAACATAAAGAAAATGAGCTCAAACACTTAGATCAAAGATTAAGCAAATTCCCCAATGTGTGTGATTGTGAGCTGTGTATATAATGTATCAATAAAGTTTACTGAAAATAAAAGATTAAGGAAGATGTAGAAAGGACTGGAAATGCAAAATAGTAAGTAAATCATAGAACTAGTGAATGTTGACTATATAAAACAACCATAGCAATATTTTAAAGGGCAGAAACAGTTCTCATGTAGCATTCAGGTTATGAATGTATACAAAGTCTGTAATTTCCACACGTATTGCAGGAACCTGCTTTTTAATTTTCTTTATGCTTACCATATACAATGTACATAATAAATGGAACATAATATTTCCAATGAAATCACACATTTCCTTTCTCACTAATATCCTGATTTTTTTTTCTGTAGAATTGAGATTCTAGTAATAAACGTTCACATATACCATTAATTCAGTTTTGGCAAGATGGTCAAAACAAATGAAGACAGTGGCTTTTTCAACAAATACTAGTAGGATGATTGATGATTTGCATTCAAAAGAATGGAACTAGACCTACAGTTCATATACACACAAAAACTCATGCATAATAAATAAAGACAGTTAAGGGCCGGAGGGTTAGCTCAGTGGTTCTGGCGCCTGCCTTGCAAGCGCAAGGACCTGAGTTCGATCCCCGGTTACCACATATAATGCTGGGCGTGGTGGCTCACGTCTGTAATCCCAGCACTCGGGAGGCAGAGACAGGAGGATTGCTGAGTTCGCGGCGGCTTGCCTGGGCACCATAGTGAGCTCAGGCCCAGCCTGAACTACAAAGCGAGACCCTGTCTCCAAAAAAGCAAAATAAATAAATAAATAAATAAAGACAGTTAAAACTGCAAAAAAATAAAAGAAAATACATGTAAAACTTAAGGATCTAGGATTAAACAATGCTTTCTCAGAAATCACATTAAAACTACAGGCTATCAAAGGAAAAAACAGATCAACTTTACAGATCGTTGACATCTAAAAAAATATTTATGAGTAAATAGGGAAATTGAAGTTTAAAACCAACAAAATGGGAAAAATATTCACAAATCATACAGTGATATGGTTCAAGTATCCTGAATACTAGTTAGTAACTCCTACAGTGCAAATCTTAACCCAAATTTTAAAGAATTTGAATGGATCTTTCATCAGAAAAGACATCAGTGAGTAAAAACAATATCAAACATCAGTAATTGTTTTAAAATGTAAATCAAAACCATGGTGAGATACCATTTCAGTTATAACATTTAGTTATATCTAAAAAGACTGACCATATCCAGTATTGGCAGAGAGAAAATGGAGCCTTATATATCACTGGTATGAATATAAATTGAGGTCAGCACTTCAGAAAATGATATGTGCTATAGAAAGAAATAAAATACACATTATGAAATAGGCAAGCCCTGAGGCAGGCTAAGTGACAGAATCGGATACAAAAGTCACGTGTGCGTGATTCGACGTATTTGAAATATGGAAAATAGGAAATGCACTGAGTCAACAAGCTAAAACCAGGTGCTGGAGAGGAAGGGAGAACAAAAGATGGGTCTGCTAAGGAATACATGGTTTAATCTGGGAGTGCTGAAAACGTGCTGGAATTAGTTACTTACGACAATTGCACATTACTGACTAATTTATTTATGAGCTTAAAATTAGCTTTCAGACTTACCACTGTGGTTTGTGAACATTCCCAAGGCTCATGTGCTACAGATTGGTCCCCAGGGCCACAGTGTTGAGGAGGTAGAACCTTTCAGAAGTGGGGACTCCTGGGACATAATTAGGTCACTGGACCTCACAACCGTGAATGGATTAACGAGGACTCCCAGGAGTCCTCGATTTGAATCAAATCAACTAGGACCTAATGGTTCCCCAGAGAGCAAGCCGTGAAGCTTCACTCTCGCTCTGTCTTCTCTGTCCTGTCTCACCACATACCCTCTCTCCTGTCTGCACACACCCATTGCCCTTTCTGCTCCTTTATCATGTTGTGAGTGAGCCAGGGACTCTTTGCAGGACACCCACACCATGCTGTTCCTATCTTCTGGCTACCAGAGTCTCGAGTCAAATAAATCTCTTCCCCTTACAACGTAACTGAGTGTTTTGTTACAGTAACAAAAAAAGAGTAAAATGGGGTAAATCTTAATCTTGCCTGACTGAGAAACAGATGGTATAGTTAATGAAAAACTTGATTTAAATTTCCCTGCATATTCTGCATACATTAGAACTTTCATATAATTTGCAAAACTTAAAGTGTTCTTATTGGTAATATATATTTAACATAAGTTATTTCATACTGCTATTTCAAAGTTTGCTTCACAATCTTTTAATGCTGTTTTAGTATTGTTTATAGACATCAGAGATCCTAATAAACTGTCTTCAAATTATCATAATATGCTTATAATTGATCAAAAGTTAAAACTGTACATTAGAAGAGGGCTAACTAGAATGGTTCTCACAGTTTAGAAAACATTTTCAGGCCGGAGGGTTAGCTCAGTGGTTCTGGCGCCTGCCTCTTAAGCGCAAGGCCCTGAGTTCGATCCCCGGTAACCACATATAATGATGGGCGTGGAGACACGCCTACCAACAATCAACACCGCATACCACAATGCCGGACGTGGTGGCTCACGCCTGTAATCCCAGCACTCGGAAGGTAGAGACAGGAGGATTGCTGAGTTCGTGGCGGCTTGCCTGGGCACCATAGTGAACTCAGGGCCAGCCTGAACTCCAAAGCGAGACCCTGTCTCCAAAAAGCAAAAAACAAAACAAAACAACAACAAAAAAAACATTTTCTTTCTTTTTTGGGGGGCGGGGTTTGAAATACGGTCTCACTTTATAGTTTAGGCTGCCCTTGAACTCACAGCAATGCTCCTGCCTCAGCCTCCCAAGTGCTGAGATTATAGGCATGTGCTACCACACCTAGAAAAAAAACATTTTCTATTACTTTTGAATCATAGTGAAGAAGCAATTTGCAATACCACAATGTAAAACAATTTACAGATCTACAGTCACATACAAATTAATTGACTAAGAATTTGTTTTATGGGGTCTGGGCTAAGGATATCATAGAAATATATTTTTGGCCAGTATAATACACATGAATGTGAGCATAAAAAATATATCTGTATATACACATAAGTGTATTGACAATGTGGGTATATGTTACAGATGTCAACGAAAAGTTGAACTATTACATGCCATTTTCTACATACTAAAGAGCAACTGGAACAGTACACATTATCTATATCTAGATTTTGTAAGTCAAGAGTCCAAGTGTAGCCCTAAGTGGGTCAGCTGGAAGGTTGCATTCGTAGCACAAGCCAGAGCCGAAGTCTCTTCTACAGACTCGAGTGCAGATGCGTCTGACCTCCAGCTCCCTGGAGTTGCTGGCTGAGAGTTCCGGGTTCCTGCTGAACGCCTGCCGGAAATGATGCAATTTCTCTCGAAGAGGATTCCCCCAACAGGGTTGCTTACTCATCCCACCAGAAAAAGAGAGGCCAGAGCAAGTCTGCCAGAGAGAGCTTTCTATAGTCAAGTACAGTCTTGAAAGCAACAGCTTGTAATCTTTTCCATGTCCCACAGTATAAAAGTCTTGGCCAACACGTAAGGGGAGAGGCTCACCGAAAGGGCTGGACACACAAGGCGAGATCATGGAGGACACCTTCAGGAGTCTCAAATCAGGACCTGTTTGGCTGCATAAAAATAGTCACTGGTAATATTGTGGCTCGATTTCACGTGATTCATATCCAAATTATCTAATTGAACTCTGTGGTACAGTTCCTTGTTCTTGGAATAAAGCTTTATTTATACACAGTGATACAGATCAGTATATGCATGTATTTTCCATGATTACTTTTAAGTTCCTGTGGAGATTTCTTAGAAGTGGTCTACAAACCCTAATGTGTTTACCCTCTGACCTTTTACAAACCTTGGTCAACCTCTAATTTAAATAATGGGTGTGAGCATATTAATTTCCTTATTAATAAGATTGACTTTTTCCCCCCATTTTTGAAAGAATAGTACAACCTAACAAATGACTACTTAATGTTGAGCTTTGTGACATGGAAAATATATTTTCTCATAGTAACATAGCACCATCTTATGGAATATTATAGAAACTGCCAGAAAACTTTATTTGTATAGTGTTAGATTACTATATACCTGAAGTGTTCTAGTATAACTTTAAATTCTACTGAAAATAATGTGGAAAACAGTGCTAGTTTTTAAATTAAAATAAATGCATAAAAATTAGAGACAGACAAGCATGGAGAGATGTATCTAATTCCAACACCTAGGAGGCTGATGCAGGAAAACTTTACCAAAAGAGCAAACAGGAGGGACTTGGGTCATTTCCGAAAGTGGACTCAGACCCACTGAGGATGTTCCAGACTCCACTGGTGAACAGTACTGGCCAAGGTTCCAATCCCAGACACCTGGAGACCAGGGCAGTTAATGCAAGAGCACCCTTGGCTTGCTTCTCATTGCATATCCTGATTTGAGAGAGCTGTAGAACGTGGAGCTGCATAAAGTCCAAAGAACTGAAAGTAATAACTCTTATGTTAATAAGCATAAATAAGATGACTTTCTGTGATAAGTATTTCACCCTAATTTAATTTTTAATCACTCAGTCTAAAGTTTTAAATCCAAATAAGTTGATGTACACTTTGACGTTCACCATCTCTGATTTCTCACACCAGGCTCTGATTTCTCATACCAGGCACCAATTCGGCCTCCCACTGCCAGTGCAGGTGCCCTGCTTCCGGGTCTTGGCCCTTCTTTTCACAGGACACCTCTCCTGTCTCTCCTACTGATCCACCTGCCTAAGACTTCAGGAAAAAGTTGTTCTCTGATGAACTTCAGGAATGAAAAGAAAGCAAATTAGAAAAGAAAATTTAAAGGAAGGTAAAGGAAGAGAAGGAAACAAAAACTTGTAAAGATCCTGAAAGGATTCTGAAATAATTAAAAAGCATCTTGCCACAGTGATGTAATCATATACTTATGTTTATAGCACCACAATTTCTAATAAGTAAATCTTTGAAACAGCCCAAACTGCCCTTCAAGAGATGAATGGAAAAAGGTGTAGAGTTTTTCCACAATGGAGTGTCAACTATCCTGCCATAAAAGATAAACTTGAGACATTTCTAGGTATATCGATGTGCCTCAAGATCATACTCTCAAGTGAAATAAATTAGACACATGTTTAAATATTGCATTGTTTTCTCTGGTACAAGAAACTTTATGGATAAATGAGGACCAAAATGTCTAGTAAATATTGGAAAGTAGAAAAAAACGTTGAAATTGAAAGGGGAATAAGAGAGGGGAAGGGAGAAAAGAAAAGAAAAAAATAAAGGGAAAATGGAAACAAAGCTTTGGTAAATGAGGAGAAGGAGAGGGGTTGAAGGAGAAGAGTAGGCTCGACAATCAAGATATGCATAAGTACAGTGGGGTGGTGTCTATGCATATCTAAATTGTACAAATAAAATTCACTTAAAATCAACTAAACTGAAGCGTTGAAAAGTAAAGTTTATCTTCAAACCTTAAGAAAGAATTTATAAAAGTAAGATTGTAAAAATCATATGGTATTATGAGGCCTACTGAGTTGACTCTCTTTCAAATAATGGTATATTAATATTCAGAAAATGAAAGACACAAACACCTATATATATTTCTCAATTGTTAGTCATTGCCAAAAAACACGTGTAAGTCAATTGTTTTTGTTGTAAATAGCATTGATTTCCAAACACAATGGACTATTTTTATAACAACAGCAGTACACTCACATGTAACTTTGCATAGAGGCATGAATGTGATTACCATGCTGTGTTTTAGTTATTTTTCCCATTCCATTTCAGTATAAGATGGACCATTCAGAAAAGTGCATTGTTCTCCTGGCTTCAGAAATGAGAAAAGAAAAGGTGTCATAGCTTCCAGTGACAGCTCAGGGGACCTCATGATGGGGCAAATCCCATTTTACACTTTAGGATTCTCTATTTTGAAGAAGCATATCACATAATTCTGAAGGGAGAGCCCATCGAAGAACAGACCTAAAAGTTGAACTTGGTTTTCTCTGCTCGTGGTAGTGATAACAGACCCCAGAGTGGTACAGTGTTAACAGGCAAGGGTTATTTGTACAAGTTGTGCGTTTGTAAGCTGGGAGGTAAAAATAATGTATATCGCATGAACAATCTTCTTTGGAGAACAATGACACGTTAACAGGAAGAATCACACTTGGCTGTATTCTGAAATCAACAGTTTGCCCCAAAATCTTGTAAGCCAAATTTTAGACTTCAAATACGGTCCCCAAAGAAGGAAGAAGATCAAGAGCTAGGTGGAGGAAAGACAAAATGGACTAAAAGGGGAATTAAAACGTGTTATGTACATGTACCAACTTCCTACAGGAAGTTAAACATGTACTCCATACACGTACCAGTAAACTAAAATTTTAAAATTAATATTAACTGGAAAACAATAATTGATCTAAATAAAAATGGTATTCCTTTTCCACATAAAATTGTGTTCTGTGTGAGATAGCAATGCAGTACTTAATAAAGCCATGATTATTGAAGTTTCTAAGCTGATAAAAGTCTAAATATGTCTTGCTTCACTCCATTATTATTCATTTCCAATGATCACATGTGCCCGGCTCCCGCGATCAGCCTGTAACCCTCATAGTCAGCACAGCCCATTGATTACTTATTTGTCAAAACTTCAGGCAATACTGTCATCTGTTTCTACAGTCCAGTTCCTCTATTTTATTAAAGCTGGACTTTTATCAGGGGAATAAATTGGGGAATGGTATTTTAAATGTGGCGCTTGACCATACCATTATTTTTCTTCCTTTCTTCTCCCTTCTTCCTTCCTTCCTTCCTTCCTTCCTTCCTTCCTTCCTTCCTTCCTTCCTTCCTTCCTTCCTTCCTTTCTTTCTTTCTTTCTTTCTTTCTTTCTTTCTTTCTTTCTTTCTTTCTTTCTTTCCTTTTCTTTCCTTCTTTCTTATGTTTCTGAGACAAGGACTCACCATGTAGCTCAGGTTAACCTTATACACAAAACCTTCCTGCCTCAGCCTGCCAACTGTTGGGATTCCAATGGATATCCCATCACCTAGCCCAATTTGCCTTGTTTTTCTACCCAGTGGGGTAACTAGAATTAAGAACTAATTCACCAGGTATATGGCAAAATGTGTTCCATGCTGATGACCTCACTGTCAGCACTGAAATACACTTACATTTCTTAAATGTCTGATTTGATATTTCATTCCCACAAGAGACAGAGCATTTAACCCTCTCATCCTGTTTGTGTTTTCATATGTTGTTCTTCTAAAGTATGCTTGTTGTGCCAAATGTGAATTAGGTTTTATGTATTTTCATAAATTTATTAAGCACACATTATATAACAAGGAATTATGTAAAAACATAAATATTGTTAACTTCTATGGAAAATATTAAATTATTTTGGCATCAAGCATCATGATAAATCTATGCTATGGTGGCTTAATTTTATTTCATTGATGTATAAAAATGAACATTATAGGAAACACATGATACCACTTATTTTGTGGCTCTCCTGAGTATTCCTAGTTCTCTTATTGATAAGATCCCTGTACTAGTTTACAATATAATAAAACACAATAAATATTATCAAGAGTTAGATAGACACTGGTTTCCTAGGTATGTAGTCGCCACTTTGTTACCCACTGAAACCAACTCCATACTTCGTGGCTTTTCGTGTCAGAGGAGAGTTTACCTGTTGTGAAGTCTTTCCAGCTGGAACATACTAAGTTTTGCCACTAGAGGGAGTCCGTCCTTGCAGAAGAAGGGCGACCCCAGTTCAGGTGTGCTGTTACCTGCCCTCCTTCTCACAGTTTTTGGGGATGTGAGAGGCTGAGGGGAGCCCCATGCTGTGTGGTTCCCAGAATAGCAATGGTTGCTCCCCAGCAAGTAGAGCAATAGCGCCAGAGGGTACTGTGGGTGGAACCCAGGACACTGATACGGTAAGGAAGCCATCTTCCATCACTACTGAAGGAGGCCATCAGGCTAGGTATTATCTTTTCTTTAAGACCAGGTGACCAAAGTTAGATTTTAACCCAACACATGCAAAATGCATGACCTTTCACAATTTATTAACATTCTCAACGTCTCAGTTTTTTGTGGAAAAATGTTCAGTTTCTTGAAGGATTATTTTAAGAGTCAAATAAGTTCATATAAGTGAAGAACTTGAAATTATGTCCAGGAAGATAAAGCTTGGTGGTTTTATATGAATAAAGCCTTGAAAAACAACAACAATAAAACAGTGAAGTTACGACACTATTATTCCACATGTAATAGGGGAGAAAACAATTAGAATTTGTCTGTTTACCAAAGTTCGTTCCAAGTTACTATTTATTATATAATTATCAAGAAAAATATAAGTAAGCCAATCAATTGTTAAATTATGACAATGCCTAAACCAGTTGTTAAACTAGACTGTTAGACGAAACTTACATTTCTAATTTAGAAAAGTTAAGTAAAGAATGACATTATACTTGAAACGTGTTTATAATTTCCAAGATCTTTATTCTGTTTTCTATCCATGATAGTTCAATGAGACTCATTTTCATTGAGGACTAAATCCTGCCTTCACCCACGTGATTCACTTTTCCAACCTCCATCCTTCCATCCTCAGTGTAGTTTGATTTGTTTTCGTGTGCAACTTTTTTTGGCTTTTTAAAAAATAGTATTGAACCAAATTATCACACATGCAGAACACGTACTCTACCACCGAGCTACATCCACAGCTCTCATAAACTTTAAAACTTAATTAGAGCTGGAGGTGCAGCTCAGCAGCACCATCCTGTTTGGCAAGTGCAAGGTTCTGAACTTAATTCCCAGTACTGAAAAAAAAAGACCTCACTTGACTAAGGAACAGTAATGTTTTAGGATGACTTATTGTGTGTCTGTGGCTCTCCGTAGTTTGTTTAATTCTTACAATAAACCAATGGGGAAGATTTCGCAGGGAGGTGAAAATCTTGAGGTTCAATAACCTGTTCGAAGTTAGGAGCTAACGTCTGAGGAAGCCAGATCTGGTCCTGTGCTCGCTTTAAGGAGTGTTTTTCAAGTGAGCCACGTGGCCTCCCCAAGAATGTTTTGAGAGATAGCATCACTCTTGCCATTTCCATTCCTTCTATTCCATTTCCTCTTAACAAAAAGAATAACCATCCTGATTTAATCGAACAACTCCAAACACTGAAATATCAGTTTTACACTATATTTATAAAACATATAAGAAGCAATTGAAAATACAGAGAACAGGCTTGGAATTTTCAATTCTCCCTGTGACTTTTTCCTTTCAAACAGCCAAACTAGCGTGCCGAAGCCTGAGAGGCAGGGAGTCACCATCATCTCAGGTAACACGCATCCATCTCAGACAGAGAACGAGGCTCTGTAACTCAGTATTTCTACTGTTTTTGCAAATAAGCATGATAATTCACCTTTCAAGAGGTCGTTGTAGTAGACGAAGCTCAAGGATGTAATGCACCATTCTGAGCTGTAGAAGGCACCCGTGACCCACGCAGCAGAATGTACTGCTCCCCGTCGGATTTACCTTTAAAAAAAAAAAATTGCTCTCCTCTCTAGCTGCGCCTCCAGGGGGCATTACCACTTCCTGGCCTGGAGATAAGTAACCATCTGAGACTTACATGGTTTCGTTTCAAATTAGGCCTTAACCTATATACTGCATTTACAAAATGTGGTTATAATGAAAGCTTTGCAAATCAAGATCATTATTATTTTTGTCCTTAACAAAAGATACATATTTGGGGAAGGGTAGTGAGCAATCCAAATTCTAAAAATTATTAAATCACTGGTAATGTTATACATAACACAAAATACTCTGGGCAGTGAAACCTCTTTCTTCCTCTAGCTAAAAGCCCTCTTTTTTTTTTTTTTTTTTTTTTTTGAGACAGAGTCTCGCTTTGTAATTCAGGCTGGCCCTGAGCTCCTTATGTTAGCCCAGGCAAGCCTTGAACTCAGCAATCCTCCTGCCTCTGCCTCCCGAGTGCTGGGATTACAGGCGTGAATCTCCACGCCCAGCACTGTATGTGGTTGCCGGGGATCAAACTCAGGATCTTGCGCTTGCGAGGCAGGTGCCGGAACCACCGAGCTAAATCTCCAGCCCAATGATGCTTCTTCTTCATCCGGTGTGAATCCGGCTGTTGTTTCAGATGCTCCTCCGGCTCCGCATGCTGCTCCTCCAGGTCCCGGAGGCCTCCGCACTGCCGGACCCCCCGGTTCCACGTCACATCACTTAAACTCTCAGGGGCTTTGCACTCGGCAGAAGTGTTGGTTTCCAAGACACTACAGGGCCCTGATTTTCCTTTTGCCTTATAAACTGATTTAGCTCCTGTTTCTTTGTCCAGTTTACCTCCTCTTCCTGATCGTTAACTACACGTCAGCTGAGCAGGTGCTTTAGGTGCTGTCTAACGCTAATGATTCTCAGCTGATACTCCTCTCTGTGTCTCGTCCTGACTTTGATACTTGTCTGCCAGCTCAACATCTCCACTCGGCTGTCCCAGTTTTTTAAGAAACAGCATCTAACACGTGACTGGGAATAGTGCCACGCGCCTGGAACCCCAGCACTCAGGACCCTGAGGCACAAGGACTGAGGCCAGCCTGGGGTGTACACTGAGTTCAAGGTCAGGACCAGACTCTGTCTCAAAAAAATAAACAAAACAAAATGAGACAAAAAAAAAAAAAACCCAAGAATTATCAAACCCAATTCCAGCCCTTCATGGAAACCTACTCTTTAGCTTCCCATTGTCTTAGCGAATAACACCTCCCTTCACCCTGTTGCTCAAAGCTCGAACTGTAACATCATTTATAAATCCTTGTTATCTCGCCGCCCTCTAATTTTGCTAGAACATTGCAATGAATTTCTACCTTCAAGTAGCAAAGTACAACCTCCTCGCGCCAGTTTCCTCCCCACTACCCTCCTCCAGGTCACCTCTGCCTGGTGCCCAGATAACTCCTCTCGGGTCTCCCACCACGACAGCCCAAGCACTGGGCAGTGCCTACCTTGTAAATACCTGTCCCTTCACCTTCCCCTGCTCACTCTATCCATGCCACGCTGCAGCTTCCCACTTCGCAGGACATTGTTCGTGAAAATGAAACATATACCCAAGCGGAAACGAAGGGATTGTGTCTGCTGTTGGGGATATGTGTGTACCCGCGCAGGGGAAGTGGGGGGAGGGGCGAGGGGCGGAGACCAAGGAGGCCGGAGAGGCGCTCTCGTAGGGTGACGCTGGCGAGGGTCAAGAAAGCCATCAAAGACAACCTCAGCTTTTTATGTTTCACTGGATTTTTTTTTAGCGGTGACAGTGTATTCTTGAAGTACTTTTTCAACTGACAGTACTCATTTAAAGTGTAAAAACTGCTTTGAGAGAAATTATAAAGAATTCTTTCTTCCTTAATAATTGATGTCTAGTTCTCTATTCTCCAGAGGCCCAAAACACAAAGCCTAAGGGACCACAAATGAGAGATTTTTCCGTGATTTTGCCACCGTGTTCATTTTCCTTTCTCCCTTTTGCTGAGAAATAAATCTCTCGCTAACACATACAGAATACGTTCAGATATTTAATAGTAGGCAACTCGTGGTGAGAGTCATGACAAGTAGAGCTGAACACGTCACTTTCACGTGTAATAAACTGGACACACACGTGCATGAAAATTAGACATGCTCACCTGCAAGGTCAATCTAAATTCATTGGCATCAGAGTGAGTGAAATGCTTTCAGTGTGTACTCGGGGAACTGGTCAAGGGTCCTCCTGATTGCTCTCCTGCTATCAGGGTCACAAGAAGGGCACAGTGCAAAAGATCAAGCTGAGGGCTGGGGATTTAGCTCAAGCGTGCCAACCTTGGACACACAAAGGCCCGAGTTCAATCCCCGGTAGCGAAAAATTTAAGCTGAGAGTTAGTGACTCCCCACATCCTACTCAGGATTCTCAGAAGGGCCTTCTCTATAGTCTCACAGCCACAGCTATTCATAGGCTGCAGCCACACTGGACGGTTCTCTGCCCGGGACATTAAGACACTGGAAGGGATAGGAAATTATACTTCTAACTGCTTTTACTTACACAAAGAAACTCTGGAAGAGAGTACTACATACTCTTAGTACTTGTTGTCTCTCAGGATGGGAACCAAGCTAGTGTGCAACTGAAATGTGTGAGGTACTTTTTGGGGCATAAAAATATCCAGATTCAAGGAATATCTTATTAATAAATAATGTACAGGAAAAGTAAATTGTGTGCAGTGAGACTTGATGCTAGCTTCAGAGGTGAACGGAGGTGCAGATTTTGAAATACTTTTGCTTCTTGAAAGGCTTTGGTGAAAGAAATGACAGATGCTTTTGGCTTTTGTCTGTTACTACCGGTTCAGAGAGCTCCAGTCTTCGTGACGTTTCATTTGCAGTTTAAGTTTTACTGTTTTCCTAGGTGGGATTTAAGGTTAGACTGCTCCACTAGTTATCAAAACTTTCTGGGACTCTACTTTCTTAAAAGGAAATCTTTTAAAAAGAAAGTCCCCACCATGGCAGAATGGCTAACATAGCCACTCCTCTGAATCATGGGCACGGTTTCTGAGATAGTCTCAGAATTTCCCATGCCTGAAATGCACAAAGCAGATTCAATATTCCTACAAGATGGTGATGACCACAGAATCTAACTTGAGGGCAATTTGCTGGAGAAGAGCAATTGCATTGGCCACGGAAAACATTGAGATCCAAGGAGTGGAAGGTATCTGGGGAAGTGACTTGGGAAGGACAAGGGGCTAGGGAACAGGGTGGAGCTCCAGCATTACCTGCTGTGATTAGTTGTCACCTCTTAATTGCAAACAAAGAGAACATTTGGGAGGAGTCTCTGTAGATAGCCATGGTTTTTATATGAATTCAAATTGTTGCCATGCCTAAAGTAGGCAGAATTAATGTGAAGAATTTGAAAGATTAAATTCCAATCCCATCAGTATAAAAGAGCTGTTTTATATATATATATATATATATATATTTTTTTTTTTTTTTTTTTTTTTTTAAGACAAGATCTCACTTCATAGTTCGGGCTGGCCCTGAGCTCACTATGTAGCCCAGAAGCCTCGAGTCACAGCAATCATCCTGCCTCTGCCTCTGCCTTCTGAGTGCTGGGATGACAGGAGTGAGTCACTATGCCTGGTATTGTGGTATATGGGTACTGGAAATCAAACTCGGGGCCTTGCACTTGCAAGGCAGATGGCACAACCACAGAACTAAATCCTTGGCCCCTGCTATATTCTTCTATTTTTACTATATTTAAGTAACTGGTAAGTTCATTAAATTAAATCATTCAATGTAACATAAAGATAAGTTTTCTTATCTATGCTATCTGTTGTCTTCATTTATAGATAAAATTAAGAAAGAACCTTTTGATTAAATATTTCTAAAATGTCAAATTTTCATCAAATATAATACAGCTAAAATTTCTGTCCCTGGCACTTATTTTTCAGTACATGGTGTTACTTTATATCGGCATGTGACCATATATGTAAATGGTATTTATTGTGGGATATTAAGTGGAGAGTAGATTGTCAGGTGGGATATTTCAGTAAGAATTTATGTAGCAAATACTATCCCAAATAACAGTGTTGGCATTGGAAATATGCTGCCAAACAAAGAGATGAAATCCTTTCACATAGACCTTACTTTTCAAAGGGGGAGATAGGCCCAAAAGAAAAAAGGGGCAGGGGGTTGTGGGGTGGGTAGGGGAACTAGAAAAATGAGAATTAAAATTAAAATGAGAATTAAATTGTGTCATATACTGGTACAAATTCCCAATATTGAGTGTGATCATGATATGATGTGTATATACAATGTGCCAATAAAGATAAAAATTTTAAAAAAGATTTTTAATAAGTGAGAGTAATGATACTCAAAACAATAGTTCATTTATCTATATTGAGCACATACCAATATAAAGTAACAGTGTATATTGTACAAAGATATGTACATACACAAGGCAGCAGGAAAATGGGAGCAAACAGAATCAGACAAAATAAAAACACAAACAAAATGAGATAAATAGCCTTACACAAAAAAACATTCACGAGTTTGTGCTTCAATTTTATAATTAAAATCCTTTGCGACACCTCAACCACTGTTTTGTTATGGTGCATATTTGCCATGATGCAAGGATCTATGCAGTAAAACAATTATTTTATAAACACACATAAGGGCATGTGATGGGCTGAGTCTTGTGCTGCGTGTTTGGCTTAGGAAGAGACCTGGCCCAGGGAAAATCTAGGCTCTTGAGGACGGATGTACATATGCAATAGGCTCATGTCTTCAAGTGAATTTGTGTACTTTGTTTCCTAACATGATGAGTGTGGTTTCTGTCTTATTCACTGCTAACACTTTTCCCTTTTAAATTCTTGGACAGTTAAATATTTAATTTCACAAGGAGAGCTAATTAATCCTAAAATTTTCTAAAACTGTGCATGGTTTTCTCTACTGGTTTAATTTAAAATTTTTTCAAGATATACATTAATAATATACAGTTACTTAATCATTTTAGAAAATGAATGAACTGCAAAACTAAAACATACCAGAAACTCAAAGTATAAATTAAGAGCAACATAAATGATCGTTGGGTGAAAGGAGATAGAAAGATTGACCTTATGCAAATGAGAGGGGACATAGGGAGGGAGAGCGAGAAGGGAGAAAAGGGGACCCCAGAAAGATTAAAGTGGGGTATCTGTGTATACCAGCTCACCATGATGAATGTATTCATGTGTGTCACAAACGCAAAATAAAATAAAAATGTCAAAACAAAACAAAATAAAATCCTCAGCAAGGGATGGAAGGAGAAGGCAAAAAAAAAATTATTTAAAAATGTATGCTTTCAAATTCTCTTTCCTTCACTTTCATTCACTATTTGACATTAGATTTCTAATATGCAAAATAACACTGCTCCGTACATATAACTCAAAATAGTTTGAGGAAACATAAAATTTCACACCCAAAGACTAGCTCTGGGGAAATTGCAGGGCAAAGTTGTATTAAAAGCCAGAAAATTCACCAATGATTGGAGCCAGTGAAATAAAAACAAAACTGAAGCAAGCAGCAGCTGTAGATAATAAAGGTCTTCATTCTTTTCCATAGGACACATCTTAGAAATGTAGCGAGTGACATTTTATTCATGCCTTCGGGCTCCTTCCTACTGGAAGCTAATTTCCTCTGTTTGAGCCCTGGAAATATCTCCAGGCTTAACCCAACTTGGCAGATCTGAGGTATGAGCCTGACCCAGGAACCATCTTCAGCTTCCTCTTGCCTCTTTCTCAAACTTTTGCCAATTCAGGGAACTGACTGCTCCACACACTGTGTGCTAATCAGCTTCCTCATGGTCACTTTCAGAAACAGGGAACAAGGGAAAAAGAATAAGGTTATAAAGAGAAAAATAACTCCCTGCCTTACAAAGACCTGTAAATATATTTGGCAAGAGCATTTCTGAATTTTGGACTTGCCTTTTTTAGGTTCTCATCCATATTTAATTAACTGAACACCTTTTAAACAGAGGAATATGTTTAACCCTTGAAACAAACATGACAACAGATACGATTTCTCTCATTTTCAATTAAATGATAGTTGAGACTCTAGCATATATATGGTTTGTACAAGATAACACAGCTTGTTTGTAGAGAAGTAAAGCTGCTCGTAGTGTATTAAACCTGCTATGCAGGTCACTGAAGATTTCAAACCATACTGACATCTTACGACAGTGACGCATAGTTGTGGTTTGGCTCAGGTGTTTGGTGTTGGAGCAGAAATCAGTCTGTCAGCAACACGTCCACATAGATCCAATTTGCGAAATTCTGTAATGTAGAGGAATCTTCATAACTATACAGAAATGTGGGTCCAGGATGTAGCTCGGTGGTTCCATTGTCTGCCTGGCAAGCTCAAGGTCCTGAGTTCGATCCCCAGTACACATACTCCATTGCTGGTAGCAGTGGCTCACGCCTGTAATCTCAGCACTTAGGAAGCAGAGGTAGCAGGATTGCTGGGTGTTCGAGGCTTGCCTGGACTACATATGGGAGCTCAGGGTCAGCCTGAACTACAAAGCCAGACCCTGTCTCAAAAAAAAATAAAAGTGAGAAATTATGGGCATACAAGTCACTGAGTTCCCAAGAGGAGAATGTCCTTGGGACGGGTTGGATACCCCGAGTGTAAGTGTCCCGTAGTTCTGTTTCTGTGCTGCATCTCTGAACAACGTTAGCCAATACCTCTGCGCGATCTGCCAAAGAACCTAGTTACCGCTGGCTCTGAGCTGAGCAGCAACTTGCACGCTGAGCCCTTCCATTGATAAAGCTCCCTATGTTGGGACTATGAAAATGAGTAAGTACAATGCTGAATACCAGGACTCCTCTAATACTTGACATAGATGTATAACTGAGGAGTCCTCTCTTTTGATAAATATCATTTAAATTCCATGACAAAACTTCACTCTTTTGCGTTCTGTTTTCAAAAGAATAGTAAATGAAGACCAATGTCTTTCAAGTTTACGGAGATCACTGTGTTTCCAACGTTGGAAAAGGACAACGCTTTAGAAGGTGGGGGAAAGTTGTTCAGACTCTAATTAAAAGTTAACCCCATAAACTGTCACAGTGTTCTTCCTGGATATGAACTTTTGCAACAGAAACCATTTCCCCAGGAATAAATCTGTCTTGTTTCCTTTCGTGTCTCAATGCATGGAAACTCATTATCTTGTGGCTATTGGCAACCACGGAAAATGGCCACTCTACTTGTTATGGTTTATACGCAAGATGCCCCACAGAAGCCTCATGGACTCCTAAGTGGGGCCTTTGAAAGGCAGTTAGGTTTTGGGGGTGGGTAGCTGGCTTTCTGTTAGGGGACGGGATCTCTGCTTCTTGTGGAGGGCCGTGGGCTGTTCATCCTCTGTGGTGCTGCACTGCTGTGCTATCTGCCTTGGTGCCGGCTCTCTATGGACTGAAACTTCTAAAAACTCTAAGCAAATTAAACTTCCCCTCCCTTAAATTGTAGGAGTCAGCTATTGCGTGGGAGGGAGGTATTGAATTGGGTATCGTGGCAAGAAGGTATTTGAGGTACTACTGAAGAATACTTTGTGATATTACATACTGTTTTCCATCAGCAGCTAGAAAGGTGGTGAACACTAGAATTGTCCATAGTTCTGTTTATAAATATAATTTTCTAAGTATAATTAAATGTTTTAATTAATTTAAACATGGTAACCATCCAAACAATTCTGATTTTCTGTTTTAATTTGTAATTTTTAATAAATTAGGCATGTGATACATAGACAATCCATTTGTTTCCTTGTTATGAGATATACAATTTTAGCAACTAGCCTATTTTGAGGTCAGAGAGAGGTCCAGGTATATCAGCTGTGACTGTGACTTGGTACATTGTTCTAAAATAATAGGTGACAGTGGCAATGAACCCTAAAAAGGGGGAAGAGATTGGACTAGACCAGCGTCTTCTAAAAAGACTGCATATATGGAAAACACTGATAATATTTGGACTCCTTGTTCTGCACACCTAGAATACACAAGACCTAGTCACTGATATTTCCAGAATTTAAATGAGAGATCAACAGTCTTCCTGGAACAGAAATCTTCTACCTCCTCACGAGCCATAAAGTTCCCGAGAGCTTTCCCAGAGGCGTTTGTTCATAAGAAGCCATCACAACACTGCCTGGTACAGTCTGGATCATGAATATCCCTGGGAAGTTCCCACAGTAGAGCCTTAGCGTCTCGGTGCAGAGGTACTGGGAGGCAGCGGAGCCCTGAAGAGGCGAGACCGAATGGGAGGCGTCTGTGCCTCAGGGCTGTGTCTGACGGCAGCAGTGGAGCTCTGACTTCTTCTCCTACTCCTTTTCCTTCTCCTCTTCCTTTTTTTTTCTTGTTTGCCTACTCCTTCTTCTTTTTCTTTTGTTTCTTTCCTTCTTTCTTTTTCCAATGAAATTACTTTTAAAGGATAAGATGTGAGAACCTAGATCAATTTATAGATGCTTGTCTGTCTTACAAACAACCTTTTGGGTAACCTCATCCTAAGTCTACATGTAAAAAGAGCAAGGGAGACAGAAAATGGGACTAATCTGAAGTTCCTCACACAGCAAATTTGAGCTAAATAATACCAAATTCACGAATTTTCCATATCCTGAGTCTAGATAGCAAATGGAACTTATAGGCCTTACATTTAATGCCCTTTTTAAATAAAGCTACATGTACGGGCTATTGCATAGCTTTTTTTTCTCATATATACGCAAGAGTATAACACTGAGGCACGTTGCCTAAGAAATCTGCTCTGCTACACATACCACATACCACAGTGCTGGGCGTGGTGGCTCACACCTGTCATCCCAGTACTCGGGAGGCAGAGGCAGGAGGATTGCTGAGTTCAGGTTTGCCTGGGCTACATAGTGAGCTCAGGGCCAGCCTGAACTACAAAGTGAGACCCTGTCTCAAAAAAAAAAAAAAAAAGTACTATGAGTGAAAAAGATTAACATAAACATTGAAATATTTTGAGACAGCAGAATAGAAAACTTGTGGAATTATTTAAACTTCTCTCTACATCCTGTTTCTCTGTCTTTTATTTTACTCTTCATTTATGTATATATTTTGAGTCTCACATATCAAAGAAACTGCATACTATTTAAACATGTGTGTCAATTATTATATGTAACACTGTGTTTTCAAGTTGTGTCTGTTTGACTAGAAAAGCTTTGAATTTATCTTTCATTATGGCAGAGCAGTAATCTATCGTTTATAAATAACACATTTTCTCTAGCCATTCATTTCTTGATGGACATATACACTGTTTCTAAGATCTAACTATTATAAATTGTGCTGCTATAAACATGGGTCTATATGTATTCCTGTAATATGGTGATTGTTATGGTGATTTTATCTTTGGGGAAGATACTCAGAAGGGGAGAGTAGCTGGCTCAAATGGAATTTTATTTTTAGTTTTCTAAGAAATCTCCACACTTATTTACATAGTTTCTATTCCCACCCTTCAAAACAAACAATGGTTGTTTCCAGGAGCATATTGGAACGCACCACAGCAATTGATTACAGCTGGCCATAGCACAAAGAAAGAGCGGAAAGATTTCTTGTGAAGAAATTAAACTGTGATTAAGGAAAGAGAAGAGAGTTGTCCAGAGTGACAATGTAACTAAGTATAGGGTTGGTATGTCGGTCATTAGTAAAGTACTTGCTTAGAATAAGTAAGACTGAGTTCAGCTCCCAGAAATACCCTCCTCCACAAAATAAAAGCACCTAAATACAGGAGCTAGGCTTTCAACCCGTTTATCTGACTTCAAAATTTAGAAAAACATTAATGTGTTTTCCTAAACGCACTGCCTCTCTTGCAAGAGTAATTTGTGAAGAAGGGAGTCCTGGACTTCAAGAAGGGGGACAACTTCAGCCAATATAGAGTCCACGTAGGCCAGTGATTTTTGAATTTATATGTATGAAGGACTCACTTAGTGGTCTTGTTATATATTAGCACCATTTTAGTAGGCCCTGATGGGGCTCAGTATTGTGCATTTTAAAAGATTTCCATAGCATGTACTGGTTCCTATTATTTGCAGTTGTGTGAAGTGAGATACAGAGCCAAAGTTAACGATAAGCTCAAGGCCGTGCACTTTGTTCAACATAGACAAGCAGATTGCTGTGCTCTTCTATTCAGTGTATTGTATGAATCATCCACAAGGAGGGCATCACTGTTGCTAGAGCGTGTCTATCAACCCACACATCTGTTCAGGATGAATTCTGCTCCAGTACCCCCATTCCCTCTTGCTATGATAGTGTATACACAGTAGATTCCCATCTTCTCCCTTCTTATCTCTTAAACCATGGTGAAGATTGCCTAAGACATCCCTGAAAAACTAAATGAAAATTAATTCATTCTAGTTGAACCATGATTTAAAGGCTTCTGAAGACTTGCTATTTGGAGATGGGAGAAAAAGTAGAATTTGATCATTTGAAAACTGTCTAAAGTTGGGGTTCTACATACTACAGATAGTCTCTTAAATAGAATGAACACTAGATAATTAACACATCAACAAAAATAGTTTATTCTAAACTCTAAATATATATGTAGTTATATTATCCCCACTCTGAGATATGCTCTTACATAAAGAATAACAAATTCAAATGTACCAATTTGTATTTCTCAAAACTCATTATCTCAATTTGGAGAAAACTCTTTTCTGATGAAAATATTTAAATGGATGTCTCTAGAAGCTACCGCACTGCAGCCTGTTCTTGGCAAGCAAAATGGTAATTCATTTGCCAGTTTCAGGAATTCTTTTAAGTATTGTATCAACGATAAATTTAAAAATAACATTATGATGCATCGGCCAAGTAACTATTAAAAAAAAGCACCCCACAACAAGAAAGTGTGGGGTAGAATAAATCCCTTGGGCAAGCTGGATTTCCCTTCCCTAGCAGTCATTCCGATTAGGAGCAAAGTACTGCTCTCGAGCATACTTGTCGCATTACCAGAAACGGAAATGGTGTTTATAAGTTGGATTCGTTGGCAAATCACTTCTTACATTTGCTTCAATGCATTAAGTAATTCCTTGAGAGATTTTTGAACTGACTGTTTTAAAATCAGGTCTGTCTCCTCTTTCGCCTTCCTTTGTGTGGCTGCCAGTTGCTAAGTAGCTTTTTTATGCCAAGCTTAGTCAAATAGGATCACGTCAACCTCAGTGATCGCATAATGTTCTTTTCCAGCACATCTTGCTTTCTCATTCCATTCTGTTTCTCTCCCTGTCCTTCCTGCCTCCTGCTGTCTGCTTTTACCTGATTTTACTTTCTTGTTCCCATGCTGAAGGATTAATCTGGGGAAATAAAATACAATCCAAACTTACAGTTTCTTATGCTTATAACTTGGGGGAAATAATAAGGTCAGGTGTTCAGTCTTCTCTCTTTCTCTTTTCTTTATATGCAAAAAAACTAGTTACGTTAAAAGTTTTAGAATGTAAATGAAACATTTAGAAAACTACTACATCACTGCATCTAAGCCAGCCAGGACCGGTCGGTGCCCATTTCTTGACATATTGGAGTTCTCTCTATGTAAGCTTCTAGTGAGGTTGGACTTTATTTTGGTAGGTGTCAACCTGTTTCTCTGCATCACAGTTCAGCCCAATGCAACCTTCTGGCATCGATTTCTACTTTGTAAGTGTTTTCCCTGCTGTAGTTTCCCCAAAGACTACAGGCACCATCAAATCAGGGTCTTTTTGTTCATCTGATCTCCACAAGGGTTATGTTAGTGTCTTGTTCGTGATGAAACCAGCTGCTAGTTTGATACAAGTCACAGGGCCTCAGACACCAAATACTTCATGAAGAATCTGTGCTGTCACAAAGTTTGTTAAATGCCACCAGGAATGGCAGCCAGTCAATTGCCTGGTCATGCGTTGTATTTATTACTCAAGAATCCTCATGTGAGAAGTGTTGCACGATCCTTTGGGAAATTTCCACTGTAGATAAAGACAATGTCAGAAGCCATTTCAAGGCATAAATGACATCAAATAGTAGAATAATCATTAAGTCTGGGAGTCCAGGCAAGCAGGAAGAAGTTCACCAATCGCACACAACTGCAAAGGAATTTGTCTGATAATATTTTGTTCTTTATTTTTTCTTATGGAAACATTTGTAAGTTGATTAAAATATAAATATAATATAATATAATATAATATAATATAATATAAATAAAATATAAATATAAAATATAAACATTTGTAAGTTGATTAAAATATAAAATGGAACGCTTTTTAGTACCTACCTGAAGTATTAGGTATTATTGTTGGGTGTCCATGTGCAAATACTCCTCAACCTGTGGAAACCTGGGTCCTCTGCCTTATTAAAGTGAGTACTTAGACTTGCTTTGACTAGCACACAATGAATAAAAGGACGGATCACTTCTGGGTGGCAGCACGTCGTTGCTGGTGGTTGCTGCTGTGGGGCTGTCACGGGAGTCAGACTCCACATGAAGGTCCTTCTCTGAGAGGTATGTTTGACAACTTGTTCCACGATTCCATAACTATTTCCAGTCCCTTTCCTTAGTGGCCATTTCTACCCAATCATTTGTTTTGATTGTCACGCTTGACTCTCTTGGAAAACTGAGGGAGATATTATGAAGGTCTTTCGCAGAAGTTTCCAGAAGAAAACTCTCTCTGCTGTTTTCTCATGCTATTCACCTATTCTTGTTACTTCAACTTCTCATCTACACATGCCTTGTCTCTTGGGAAGTGTCTCAGGCCAGTCTGCTCTATTTATCTGCCACTAAAGTGTTGCCGTAATGAAAGTGTTTCTCTTTCTAAATTTAGCAAACACAATAAAAACAGATTACATCACTGCACATAGCAGATAATTTGGTTTCTCATCCCAGTACTTCGTAGTTCTCTCAGCTCTGATGTGTCAGTTGTCTCTGGGATTAAGGGAAGCTCTCCCCAAGAGCATTCCAAACAGTATGCTGCAGAAACTAAAAGCAGTCTCAGAATTGTACTAATATAAAACAAGAGTTCTCAATTATCTCAATGTATAGTAAAATATCAGTGTATGCAAAACAGCTATACATTTATGAGAGGCATAAAGAGTGAAGATACAAAAAATATGCATGATAACAAGTTTAAGAAGTAAATGATCCAGACAGCCTTGAAAGTCCTTTCATGACCTTTCTCAATCCTATTAGCTTACTTCCTCTTAGAAATAAGCAATATGCTGAATTTGGGGTTTATTCTGCCTACAATTTTTTAATTGAATTCTTTATTGGTACATTTTATATACAGCTCACAATCACACTCAACACTGGGGAATTTGTACTAGTGTATGACACAAGTTAATCCTAATTTTTATCCATATCCCTACCCACCCCCAAACGCCCTACCCCCTGTATACATGTGCTTTCGTTTTCTTTTCAACTCATATTCTTTCCCCTCATTACTTTCTATTTAGTTTGACTTTTTATTTTTTAACTCACATGTTTTGGAAACTTACATAAATAAGACTATGTTATGACTTTTCATGTATAATTTGTTTTCCTACCCAATGTTATGACCATGAGTCTCATTCAGGTCCTGGCGCATATAAATCCCACATTTGTTATAGTTTGATTTTTCAACTTTATAATGATGTTGACATGGTGCCACAATTGCTTGGAAAGTGCAAGGTCCTGAGTTCAATTCCTAGTAAGATATAATAACAATAATAATGGTAATAATCTTTCATTTTTATAACATAGTTCTCATTTACCCTTTGCTACTGTATTCTACTGTATATTATTCCACCACTGTATATTGCACATACGCACACACATACACACACCAATACTGATTGACTGCTTTTATTCAGTTTATTCATTATTTTAAATACAGATGATATTAACACTGAGTAACATTTGGATTTATGCAGCTTTATATCAGTTTTATTATAGAAAATGCTTAGCTGAATAATCCGTTGCATATACTTTGCATCAGAGATAATTGCAATGAGCTCCATCACTAGATGCCATGACACTTAATTGGAAAAATCTGAGTTGGTTTAAGTAAAATGCTAAGGAAGGAATTTAGTGTTGAATATGTTACAGACACACACATCTAAAAACCCTGAATGTTTCTATAAATTATCATGGAATTGAAGGTAATTTGGGATAAGAAAGAGATGAAAATGACTTCAGGATTCTCAACGTGCCCCCCCCCCCATGATAGTTTTTTGAGAAATGGAAGTAACTGGAGAAATAGAGCTTCTGCAGGCTTGACTTGGTTTTGATGCAGACGTAACAAGAAGCAAACCCTTTCCCCAAACTGGCTGGAGTGGAGGCAGTATGGTTAGTGAATCTCTAGAAGAGGGAAACAGGCGCTTCCCAAAGCCTCAGACAGGAAAACTCCCAAGTACAAGGCGACAAGCTTCAAGTCAAAGGATTCCAGAACTACAAAATATTTTCTTCCACAGAGGGAGTTACAATGTTACCTGTAATATTTGACCCTTATGTCTCATGAATCTCTGTATGGAGGATCTGTACCAGGAAGGCCCAAGGACCAGCGGTGGAAGCTAGAAAGCCTGTGCTTGTGGGGTGAAGAATTTGTGCTGCTAGACTGAGGGATTTTCACTGCAGCCAGGAAGCAACGCTCCAGGGGAGCATCAGAGTTCTCCAGCCATTCCCAACAACAGCAAGGACGGGAGCTCCTCCTACGAGAACAGCTCAGTTTGTATCAGGAAAACCAGCCTAAGCTTCTCTAGGAAAATCAATAGGATAGAATCTTCCCCTCCAGTTTTCCTTTTATGCCATAAATGTACGATTCCCAGGTGAGTCTTCAACACCCAGAGACACAATGACTCAGTTCAGCTGGGCTTTCCAAGTTGACCATCAGTTACTCCAGCACCTCAAGTCTGCTTAAATTATGTAGGGTCCCCATTCAAGCTCATGCATCTGTTTTGCTGAAGAAAAAATGTACCTATCTGTATAGTCTGAGCCACATCATCCTTTTAAAATATTTGTGTGTGTGTGTGTGTGTGTGTGTTGGATATTATCAAATAAGAAGTAAAAAAGGAAGAAAATCAAGTTTTGTTTTTCTGATATTAATCAACCTGTATATACCATCTTTGACACCAAAAATGTTTCTATAGCCAGAAGAAATGGACCTAAATCTATGAAATATGTATTGATAAAAATGTCATAAGTATTAATTGCAGAAGGAAAAACCATATTTAGGTATCATCTGTTAAATTCAAGAACATCATGGAACCAACTCAGAAGAATAAACCTAAAAATCAACACAGCTGAATTTTATTTTGATATTGAGAAATCTAGGGTAGTTACAATTGAAAGTTATATCAGAAAAAATAAAAAAAATTTTGAAATATGGAGGTTGCTTTTTAAGTTATTAATAAATATCTGTCAAAAGCTTATGACTGACTTTACAAAAACCTTTAACTTCTTTTTTTTTTTTTTGAGATAGGGTCTCACCTTGTAGTTCAGGCTGGCTCTGAGCTCACTATGTAGTCCAGGCAAGCCTCGAACTCAGCAATCCTCCTCTCTCTGCCTCCCAAGCCTTTAACTTCTTAAAATGCTAAAGTTAAACAAATTAAAAAGTAAACATACATTAGATGCAAAAACTGGTATTCTTTGTTGTGCTTACAATTTTATGAACAATATTCAATATCTAAATATACAAGCTATGTCAAAATGTGTAAAAATGTACAAAATAAAAATGTTTATAACTGTTAAATGGTTCAAATTATGAGAAGCAATATGTACTAAATATGCATACTTGCCAATAACTCAAAGTAAGTTAGTAGAATCATTTATAATTGTAAAGAAAAGAAAACTTGGGGCTGGAGGGTTAGCTCAGTGGTTCCGGCGCCTGCCTCGCAAGCGCAAGGTCCTGAGTTCGATCCCCGGTAACCACATAT
>PVIC010008080.1:30887-49208 GCA_004025085.1 Thryonomys swinderianus
AAAAAAAAAAAAAAAAAAAAAAAAAAAAAGAAAAGAAAACTTTGTGATGGCAATCCAGAAAACATCACAACATACCATGAAAAGTTATGTTATTAGTTACAAACTAAAACATTTATGTGAGTTACTAGGGTGATTTGAGGGGCATTCTTCCTCTCTCTAAATATGTAGTTATTAAAATAAGTCTTATTAGATCCTACAGTGCCATATTAGATGAAAAGTAAGGCTTTTTTCTAGCAGATTACTCAGCTGATTTTGTTGCTAATTTCATAAAATTTTAATCTTACCTCCTGTTTTATACTTTCAGAAATGGCTACCTGATCCCTTTCAATTTCAATACTGTATTATAATTCTGTGTGTATGTAGGTAGGAAATTTCACTGATCTTTGTACCTTTTAAGTGAATACTAGAACATTACCCAAGCCCTTATTCATAAGTGATTTGTGAATAAAGGATGGACAATTAGTGTGTAGCTTCACTACAGATATTTTACCATCCTATTAGCACAATGTAATTGGTTTATTATTGAACATCTAGCAGATGAACATTCTACTTCAATGGAAATTTCAATTTTAGGTGACTATGACATATTAGTGAAAATGCAAATAAGGCAGTCAATTTTTTTTTTTTTTTTGAGACAGGGTCTCACTTTGTAGTTCAGGCTGGCCCTGAGCTCACTATGTAGCCCAGGAAAGCCGCCGCGAACTCAGCAATCCTGTCTCTGCCTCCTGAGTGCTGGGATTACAGGCGTGAGCCACCACACCCGGCACTGTGGTATGTGGTATTGATTGCTGGTGGGCATGAGTCACCACGCCCAGCATTCTATGTGGTTACAGGGATCGAACTCAGGACCTTACACTTGCGAGGCAGGTGCCGGAACCACTGAGCTAAATCTCCGGTCTGTCAATTTTGTTTTAATGCAGAGATATCATATCAAATACCTGTTATAAATATGAGTCACATATTTATGAATCTACATATTCTTTAGTGATTTTACTTTACAAAACTTTCCTGTTTACCAGAAATTACAAGTTTGAGTAGATAATATTTTTCAGAGAAATTGAATTTTTCTTTAATTTCTAGCCAGTTAAACATAGAATGCTATTGCTAAAGCACAAATGTAATCAGTTCCAAACATATTCATTTATTTACTTTATATAAATTTTATCCTTTAATTCCAATTTATTTTATTCATGTTAAAACACGTTGCTTTCTCAGTGCCTAAAATGTGTCTTTTCCAGGTTCCTTGGATGCTCAGTAAAAGAACATAGAATTTAAGTCATGTGTCTATTCTTTCATTTTTATCTCTGGTATAATATAATTATTTATATTCTGTGGTATAAGATAGCTCTTAATTATAAATTAAAAATAAAGATGGATAAAATATCATACTTAATTCTCTTCTGTGCAGAATACTTATACTAATTTAAAAGAATACAGAAGAGATTATTACCAAAAGAGTAAAATTTCTCATTATGAGAGATGTTATATTCCTGTAATGAAAAATCATAGCTTAATGTTCACCTTTTAATGCTTGCTAGATAGGCATCAGTAATACTGAGTAGTTGCAATTATACTCTGACTTTTCCAATTGCACAAGTGAAAAGCAGTGGTGTGATTAGCACTGGTTTATACAACCAAATCCACAGGAACAAGTTCCTTAAGTCACCATTTTGGAACAGTTTCACTGGGCCACTTCCTCCTTACACTGCTGCCATTTTAGAGGAACTTCCTTCAGCTGCCACCATTTGGAACAACTTCCCTAACCTGCTGCCATTTGGGAACAAGTTCCTTATACCACCACCATTTTGGAACAACTTTCCTAGGCCTCAAAGAATTTTGAACATTCTGGAACATGGTGCTCTGGGACCTTCTCAAAGCAAAATCTCTCACCTTTACAACTTAACTGCATATGCGTGGAGGACTGCTGTGATGCCCTCATGCCATTTTTCTGTTCTCCAATTCTTTCTAGGCAATCAAGATCTCCTCTCCTCTATCTTTGCAGTACAGCTTTCTTGGTGCTTTCTGGTCAAGCTCAAAAGCGTTTTAAATCATTGACCTGGGCTCTTTGCTCTTCACTCTCCACATAAATCTGGCTAAAACCCCCAACAGTAGCTATGACACCACTTCAATATACAACTGCCTTAAAATTTCTGCTGCATTATTAATTAGACCACTGCTTCTAATCTCAGTTTCACACAGAGTCTCTGGACATGAAGAAAATGCAGACGAATTTTCTACCAAGCTACAACATATATATCATCTGGAGTCCAACAGTCCTTTTTCCCAGCAGAAACCTCCCTAGCTTGGTCTTTACAAGCTTTCTGGTTTTGTCAGCTCTGACCAGAATCTCCCATACAAAACAATAGAGGTTACAGCTCTACTTCTTCAGCTGGCAGCTCCAAAGAGCAAAATGTAGACAGACTTTCTGCCAAGCCATAATATGTCTTCTGGAGTCCAGAAGCCAATGCAGTCTTTCTTCCCGGCAGAATCTTCCTAAGCCTGGTCTTTACTGACCTCTGGTCTTCTGAAATCTGACCAGAAACTACCATACAGAACAGTCTAAGAGTTCTAGTACTCTTGTAGCCAACATTTCTTAATCTTTCCTAACTCTCCCATTCCTCAAAGGTTTTTAGGCACATGACCAGGTAATTTCGTAGCAACAGCCCTACTCTTGATACTAAATTTCTGTGTCAGTTACTTTTCTCTCACTGATGAGACAAAATACCTGACACACAAGTTAGAGGGGAAGGGATTTATTTGGCTTACAGTTCATAGGGATTTCAGTCCCTAATTGGCTGGCTCCAAGGCAGGAATGGCAAACAAGTGTTGCAGAGGAGGAACAACATGGTGTGAACAGGCAGCAAAGGCAACAAGAGAGAGTTTAAATGTATCTTTCTGCCCCTTTACTCAGACTACCAGGTTAGAACAATGCCAAACCAATCACTCGCATGTCGTGGTTTAGTAAACACAAGCTCTTAATCCCAGCATCACACCTTCCAGATTCCAGTACTTTTGAAAAAGAAAGCCCACCTCACCCACATGAGCCTTTGGGGGGGGGCATTTAAATACAAACTATAACACCCACTTGAACTAAATGTGGATCAATATCATAAGAATTATGGTAAATTACATGGTGATTACTGACCAGTACCACTAACCCAGAATTTTAAAATAGGTAAAAGTAATTCAAAATGATGGAAAGCACAGAAGGGTTTTTCTGGAGTTTGTAGTATGGAGTGAAGGAAAGATACTGGCTAGAAGTTATAAAGTAACTGTTGGGAAGTTACTTTGTTGGGTCTATATGCATCTTAATGGGGGACAAATTCCACATGTGACTGCCTTTATCAGAACCTGAACTGTACACTTAAAATGGGCTCATTTTGCCATATTTATATTCCTATGAAGTATATCTAAAATTCAGGGGGAAAATGATCATAAGGTTGTGTTATATATGGGATATTTTGCCAATTTTCCACAGTAGTATGACTGCACTATGATTTTGGTACACACATGTATTATAGTATCAATTTTCCCATGTTATGTAGATCTACAATTGTGTTCTAAAGAAAAACCCTCTAACGCTTTAGTACTAAGAGGGTATGTCCATGTGTGTGGACAGCTGTTCTGATTGGCTTCTTTGGTTTCACAAACATTTTCAGTTTCTTTTCTATCTACACCTGGGGAATCTATGTTAGTTAGCAACACAAAATAGCTATTTTTTGTTTTGTTTTGTTTTTGTTTTCTGTATTAGTGATTGGACCCAAGGCCTCTAGCATACTAGCCAAGCACTCCACCACTGGAGCCATATCTCCACCCCTGAAATAGCTGCGCTTCTAATCTTACCAGCCTGGGTTACACAGTGAGTTCCAGCTCAGCCTAAACTACATAGCAAGACCCTGTCACAAAAGGATTACTTTAATTTAATTTAATTTAAATAAATAAAAACATACATTATGCTTACAGCATGTATGAACTTTATTCAGTTAAAGCAAAGATGAATTACCTGAATTTAGAATCAAAAGACAAAGATGTTTCCTTGGTAGACATGAGACAATGACATTCCAGATAGATGTTACAACATGTTCAAAGGCATTTTCTGAAACCACATTGAATATTCTAATTTATTCCTTTTTATTATAAGATATGAATAGGTCAGGAGAGATTGCAGAGGTAAACATAGATCAACTTATAAAATCAAAAGAATAACTTTAAACTATTTCTTGTAGGTAGTAGAAGGCAAGTAATTTTAATTATAAATTTTAAGTGATTTATAATTCAGAAAAACTAAAGCAATATATGAAATACTTTAAAGGCTAGAGAGGTTAAAATCTTGGATATTGAAATATTCTAAGCCAAATATGAAAAAGAAGAAAAGCACAGTACAGGCAAGGTGCTAGGGGTTTTCACCTATATTATTTTGCTTATCATTCTCATCATGGCCCCACAGAAACATTTCTACAGCTCTGCTATTATCTCTCACCTTTCCTAGAATGGTTTGCCTGTCTTCTTGGCTTTCTTTTTAAAACCTTTTCCATCTCCCAAACTGGTTCCAGATCTCCTTATCTGTGGCAAAGTTTCTGTATCTCTTCCACTATTATCAGTTGGTCTTCTCCCCAAATCCTGATATTCTACTGAATATACAAAGCACTAATAAGCAATTTCATGTTGGTTCATGTGTTTATTTCATCTGCACCACAAAAGCACAAGTATTTGAGCAGCACAATCATATATAATTCTATCCTGTACATTCCTCATGACCCTCCTCCTCCTCAGGGGTTAGCTCTAGGAATATGCTGAAAACTTAAAAAAAAAAAATACCGAAGTCCCAATGACTCATGTCAGCTACTGGTTAGAGACTATCAAAAATCAGCTTTAACAAGGTGAAGGCTCTTTTTTTGGTTCTGTATTTAGAGAAGAAACTATTAAGGCAACCATGGCAGGAATGTGATCTCTAAGTATTACCGAGGACCCAGAATCCTACCTTTCTGGCTGCCCCGCCAGAGCAGCTGGCTTACATCCTCAAGGCTCCCGTGGAACCAGAGTGTAGCAAGAGCTTCAGTTCTCACATCCAGAAACAAAGGAAAAGGAAGAGAATAAGGGAAGAAAGTACACACACAGACTGTCTGTTCCACCACACCCATCTCACTCCTTACGTTTCCCCAGACTTTGCACCAACAACATTTGCTTATATTTCTTTATTCTCCTGTAGCTTCAAGGGTGGAAGGAAAATATAGTCCTTTAACTGTGCCTTGTAAACCCTAAATAAAATCAGAAGTTATATGAAGGAAAAATGTTATATAAAAGTTATATGAAGGAAAAATGTTTCAGTCTGTGTATGTTTGTGTGTGCATGTACACGTATGTGGTGCCAGAGATCAAACCCAAGGCCTCGTACATACTTGAAGACATATTTTATATTTTTTTCATCTAACTCAAAGGGAACTAAGCTGTGAATCAGGGGACTCCAGCCAGAATCCATAGCCCAGCTCTAGCCATGTGAACCTGGGCAGATTACTTTTCCGTGCTGTACCCCAATTCCTCCCTCTTTAAAATGAGGACAACATCAGTACCTACATTATGTGTGGTTTTAAGGATTAGGTGAGTTAACATGAGAAGTTACCTAAAACAGTATCCGACTATGTAGGGATTTGCTATTGTTGTTACATACATTGTAATTGTCATTTTGGGTGGTAAGAACCAACCCAGCTCTTCTACCATCAAGCACAATATTCTTTTTACCTCATCAACAATTTATTGGATAGCAAATGAGAAATCCCATTGAAGGTCCATGGAAAAAGAGAAACAACAAGACCCAAACACGAATTTCATTCTTTTGCAAAGTTAGTGCATTCCATGTATCAACATTCTTTACCTTTAAATACTTAATAAAGTTTTACACAAGCACAGGTCTTGGATACCTGAGAAAAAGGAGAAGTTCACCTTGTCCTGGAAAATATCCTTCACCGAGATGAGGCCAAGTATGTGTGTCAGACTGCATAGCAAACATTTAATAATAAAGATTTGTAGCTTCTTGATGCCTAGAGTCTATGTCAAAATTTTTAAATGATGTTTATGTATACATCATAGTAAAGAGGTTTTCATTCTAGGCAACTATAGCGTTCTCTGTTCCGTGTCAGGAGGAGCTAGAACCACTTGCTATTTAGATGGCCCATTATCTGATTGGAACCATGTCAGGAATTCTCACCTCTTATACCCACCTGCTGCAGAGGCAGCCCCTCAGTTCACTGACTCATGCCAATGGAATGAAAAGGCGGGCCTGGGACTTAAGCTCTCAGTGCTATTGACAATATCATCACAGGTTCAAGAACTAGAGCTATTGCGTCACAACGCACACAACTCAGGGCTTCCACATTTTTCTTATATGTAGGTTGCTGAGAAATTCCTTTTTGAATCCAAACATATTTAAAGTACACAGTTTTGCAACTCCTCTCCCTTTTCTATTACATTATGTCGAACACATAGCTGGGTACTCCAGATTAGTCGTGGCACATACTACAGTAGTTTTGTCTATAAGTTAGATTTTAGTGTCTCTTGTGAAGACAAAACAAGGAGAGGTTAACACAGGCACTGGAGACCTGTCCAACTATTTTAAGGAAGAAAGAGATCGTGCTGAATGCAGGACACACGTTTGAATTGGTGACCTTTCTCCTGCCTCAGGGACACCATTTAACAACAGTGACCATGAATGTCTTGACACCTCAAATACTCTCTTTTGTTTATTTAAAAATGAAGGTAAGATATATTCACATTTTATATTTCTTACACTTTTCTGTATTCTGGGGATAGTGAAATGTGCTTTCACTCACTGAAGCTATTCTTACATTGTATGACTAGACAATAATGACAAGTATAGTATAAGTGATGGACAAAGACCATCCTCTGACAGACTGTGTTACTATGAAAGGGCTTACACCGCAGTCTTTCCTCATGTAAGAATATTGTTTGTCAAGTGGGAGTAGGCAAATGGGTGAAATGAGTGGAGGTAACTTTCAGTCACTGAGTTCTAGCATGTGACAAAGAGGTGGGCGAGCTTCCGCAGGTACCTGATGGTTTGCAACTCTCTCACACATTTGCATATCACACAGGAATTATAATCCTCGTATTTACTGTGTACAACTTTAGTTCCACTCATCGATGTTCATGCACCATTCTGTATACCTGTTAGATTCATGAGTGGGGGAAAGTCTTGGGGCTATGCATGGCCTTGGCCACAATACTTGTGAAAATGATCCCAATTAAATCCCAGTTAAATGATTCAATTAACTTGTATGTCAAATATCACCTGCAAGATGAGAAGCAGATTATTGTGATAGAAAGATAGAGGATGCATAGTATCTGCTATTAGTAAGTAGTTAAACTCTGACGAGTTAAAGACTCTCTCAAGAAGTTAGAGAAGAGCTGGGGATTTAGCTCTGTGCAAGCACAAGGGCCAGAGTTTGATCCCTGGTACCACAAAAGTGGCAAAATATCCACCTTGTAAGCAACGCTGACCACTTATTGTGATGGCAAAAGGGTGTCTCCCAACTCTTCACCGAAAGTTTGTTTTCATTTCTTATGAAAGAGAAAAGACTGCATTTATCGGATTCTTCCTGTCCTGCAGAACAAATCTCCTGCTCCCTGTAAGTGTAGTGCATCACTCAGTGGCCTGTATAATTCTGCACCCCTCAGCTGAGTTGCATGCTTACTAGGTGCCGACAGGTTGGTGCTTTATGCTGCTGCATTTTGGAGTAATAACTATGTATTTTAATTAATCATCACATAAATTAGTGGAGGTTTGTGTCTAAAGAGAGGGCTGCCTTCGTGAAAACTCGATTTCATACTTTAGAAAGACTGCGTAAAAATGATTCTATCAAAATACCTTATCAAATCACGTGCATCTAGAAAACTAAAAATACAGGTGCTTCTGGTTTTGTATCTTCGAATTCTTGCTCTGGTTTAAGTAAACTAAAATTGTAAAGTAAGTATGATGTATTTTAGATATGCATTAAAGAAGATATAATTCAAATCAGAGAATTCAGAATAAAAGAAAAGAACTTGGCACGATATTCAAATATTGACCAACTAATGCTTGTTTTACAAGACATTTAAAACATTAGGCATATAATATTTTACACTTTCTAAATAAAAGCTATTCATTAGAATTTTTTATCAGTCACGTCAGAGAACAGGCCTACATCTCAGAAATATTTTAGAGACAAATTATAAATGAAAACTTGATCAGTACGTTTGATTACAAAGTTATCATGCAGGAAATTGTAAAACATATTCATCATTTGATAAATGCCCTGTATGCCATATACTACTCTTTGAAAAGACAAGACTTAAATCTTCAGCCCACATAAACTGTGTGCCCCAAGCTCTTCCTTAACCTTAGCAGCTTTCTCAGGAACAACTTCTTTCTCTATTGTACGTGCACATTTTTTTTTTTTTTTAGACAGTCTCGCTTTTGTAGTTCAGGCTGGATCTGAGCTCACTATATAGCCCAGGCAAGCCTTGAACTCAGCAATCCTCCTGTCTCTGCCTCCCGAGTGCTGGGATTATAGGTGTGAGCCACCATGCCCAGCACTGTGGCATGTGGTATTGATTGCTGGTGGGCGTGAATCTCCATGCCCAGCATTGTATGTGGTTATGGGGGATCGAACTCAGGACCTTGAGCTTTCAAGGCAGGCGCTGGAACTACTGAGCTAACCCTTTGGCCCCCCGTGCACATTTTTTATACACATATATGCTTCATATACAGAGCTATAAATATATTCATATATCTTTGTAGTACTGTATCATGTGTATGTGTATATATACATATGTATAAAATATTTATGTATATGTGCACAACTTTGTACATAGGTATGTTGCATATACACTCATGTAGATATAACAAATATACATCCCCATGTGTAACTTTACCTATAAATACACATCTCTACAATACACATCTCTACAGAACACTGAACCTTATTCCTATAAATTCAACTTTCCAGCAAGCAGTGTAAAATTTAGAAATATTACTTAAAAGGAAATTGCACACCTAGCTTGCACCTCCTTTTGGAAGTTCTGTGGCTGTAAGCTCTCACACCTTCTTCCTGATTTTTGAAAAATCTCATGGCTGACTTCAGGTAATAGAACTTAACACTATGAATCTGCTAATTAATCAACATAATATCCTTGTGAAGTCGATAATTATAATTTTCATAGCTTTCATTGGGGAATGAAATATCTGTGAGTCAATGAAAGTATCCAACTTCATAGAACTTCCACATTGTTGTTTATGCCAGGAGTACTACATAGGAAAGATAAAATCATAGTGCAGTAAACAATTATTAGGCACTGATGATATGTCTAGGAAGTAAAGAAGAAAAGAAATAGCTTCTTCCTTCCCTGTAGTTACACTCTGATGCAATGCACGTGAAGAGAGATTTATTGGGAACACAAGGTCAAGAAAAACTACTAATCTTTGTTTTCTATGAAGAGATGGTAATCACATGTCAGTAACCCAGAGGTACTGAAGCATCTAGAAGAATGGGATTTCTCTAAGCTAACAGAGAGGAAAGAGGCATTTCTAGGAGAGCAGTGTAACATACCAAGTTATGGAATGTGAAGAACACTTTTCAGTTAAATAAAAGTACACTAGCACACCAGACTTGAATCACTCAAAAGGTTTCAACAGGAAATTGTAGAATGCATTATCCACTTGGTGAGTTCTCTGTCCTCTTTTGTGACTCTGTCTTGGGTACCTGGAACCACTGAGGGAGTTCGAACAGAGCAGTGAATGACACAGTGCTATGTGCATTCCAGAAGATTTACTCTAGAAATGAGTGCTGGTTCTATTCGTGTATCTGAACCACAATGAGAGTAACTTGAAGGGAAGAAAGAGCTAGGTTAAATGGTAGCCTGAAAAGGATGAGGTGATGATACAGAGGAGCACAGTGATGCTGGGTTCAACTCTCATTTTAGAGACAGAATTAACCACACTCAGTGCTTTAATGTAAAAAGATGGCTGTGCTTCGCTAGGGGGTTCCAAAGATAGGCCTCATTTTAACTCCTTAAGACATTCCTAGATTTCATTCTGGGACAAGGTAATGTATGGTGACACATAATCCAACTCACTGGATTCAGCATTTCGTCTGAAGATATTCTCATCTAAAGTGACAGCATTGTGTACCTCTTAATCTGAACAGTAGCATTAAGTAAAATTTACAGAATTGGTGTCTGCTTCTCTCTCAAATGGAGGCCAGACTGAGATGGACGGACAGGTTTGCGGAGAGAACTGGTTAGCTACAGCACACAGTCTGAATCTCTTCTTTGCTTCCTTGCAAGAAAGAAAGGTATGAAGAGCCAGGGGGGATGTTCATTTCCTCTAACTTTGTGCTTCTGAAAACCAACCAGAGATGTCTATTAATTCCTCAGGGAATCCTATAGCCTTTGTTTTGAAAATAATGAATGCTTTTCCAAAAGATTACCATATGATTTGCATTTTATCTTATAAATTTTATAAGAAAGGTTAAACATAAGTTCTAAATACATGAACAGTATCAGCAACAACAGGAACAGAATGGTTTTAAGAACTTGTCTCTGAGCAGTGAACAAATACAGTGATAGACTTCCCGAGGGGGACTTGTTTTAGGAAATGCATTGTTAGGTGATTTACTTTTGCAAATGTTGTAGAATATACACTGAGTAAGACGGTGATGATGTCATTGTGGAGGTCTATAGATTTACAGGCCACAGTCAGATACGCAGTCTGTTGTGGATCAAAACATTGTCACACAGCACGTGACTGTCTCCAAGCAATACATACATGAAATAGCAGCACCCAAGATTTGCCAGTAAATGTTAACTTTCAGGAAAGATCTAGCTAAGGAGATAGCCTTTGTTGTTAATCTTGCAAATTATACAGAAAACCATCAAATCATACGGTAACTAATTTTTAAATATGCTATCTCCACACCAGACGTACTACAAACCATTCTGGCTTAAAGACTGATACTAGAAGAGCTTAGGTGCTCAACAATGGAGTTCTAAGGTAGAAATTATAGAACAATCTTTACCCACAATGGTGAGAAGATGAAGGTTGGCCGCCCAGCATCCTGTATGTCTTCAACTCATTTTAAGTTCTTTATTAGTTCCTCTGGAGTTCTCCTTGGGAAAACCCATGCACACTTCCTGATATGACTTGGGACATCTTAGAAAATGTCCCCTTTTTATTAGCTTCAACTCAAGGTCATTGATGAGGGGATCGAAGCAAACGTTTCTGCACCTTGGAGGCTCTGGAGTTCGTGTTGCAAGCCTGCTGGCGGGCTGACAGCTTGTGGATGTCAGGTGATGGCAGCGACAACGTGCCCTGTATCCTCCTGTCCACACTTGGCTTTCTTGTGCACGAGTTTAGACATGAGACTTAACCTGCTGGATCTGTCTCCTATCCTTTCAAAAGTGTGAAAATTATAATGACTTACCTTTCAGGGATGTTATAACACTAATTAATGCCTCAGAACTCTGTAAGGAAATATCGCCCTTCGAAGATGCTAATGACTCTTATTATTCAAAGCAGAGCTGTGAGTCCAGATGTGCTGCAGAACAATGTGACACACAGATTTGCAGCCTCCTTAAGAAAGCTCAATGTCAATAGTGGGGGGGGGGGGTAAAATAGTTGACAGGAACTTAGATGAAGGCATTCCATTAGCGGAGCAACAGCGACCAGGTTTCTACGGTGAATGACTGTGGAGTGCACATCCTAGAACTGAAAGTCACCGGAACTTCAATGGCCTATTGCACAATTTCATGAACAACAAAATGCTGTTAGCATCACTTGAATTTTAGTGGAATAAACACATTTGAGAGTATTATTAGAATCTATACAGTCTAAAGAAGGCTTCTTCACTCCAGGTATATCATATGCACCATTTTTATGCTGTCCTTTTATCATTTTTAGATACCAAGCCGTTTCAAGATGTAAAAGCTAACAAATCCTAAGGGCTGTGGGAGATGGCCAAGTCAGAGAATCCCTGAACCTTTTTCTGTTACTTTGTGAATAAGATACTATATCCCAGTGACACCTAGGAGGCTAATGTTTTTAAGCAGCATTGTTATTTTCCTATGGTTTGTATCATTGCAACCATCTCCTTCTGGCTTCAGCCTATATCATACTTTTGGCTACTAACTAGGAAACAGGATGAAGACAGAACCGCAGTTCTCTCATTTAGATCTTGTATAATGATTTAATGAATTATGTGAGAGAGGTTACTCTCAGATTTCTAGATAAGGAAAACAACTTGTGCAGAAAACTTGGGGATTCCAATCATATCCATCCTAAGACTATATAGATTCCTAGGACACTTATGTATTGCACACTAATTACTCCTCATGCTGTGTTTCAAATAAGACTTCTGCAGAGTAATGTATTTTCAATGTGAAAAGCTGCTATAAATGTCCAAATCAGAAATATTACAAAAGCACATTTCAGTCATGTGTGAGTGAGCTAACAGGCCAACTGAACCTCTCCAAAAATTGCTGCTAAGCTAAGGTCTAGAGAATTCTTACTAGCTCAAATATCTACAGTGTGTCTGACAACCATTTATTTTTTTGGCTCTCAGATTAAACAGCAATTGAATTTGTACTATGTTTCAGGCATAGTTATGCTTATCTTCTAAGTCTAGCTTCGAAAAGCCACAAGTGAAACAAATATTGTTATCTCATTTTTTTTCAGTAAAGAAACAAAACTTTATAGAACTAGCAAGCATCCTAAAACAGTATAAAATGCTTCTAATATACACCCCCTGGCATCCATTGTTTAAGCCTTTCAACATATCATCAACATCTACGTTATTATCAAGATACTTTTCATTGTCTGCCTTACCAAGCATGTTAAATTCAGCATATGTTTGAGACATACAGCACATGTGAACAGAGACTAGACATCTTTCAGGTTCTCAGTAGCCAGGCAGGGTTAGAGGTTGCTCTGTTGAGTAGCAAAATTCTAGCTGATCTTATTACAGGCAGAAAGAAGGCTGCTTTCCTGACAATGGACTTCCTGAATAAGAGCTTATCTTTTGTTGCATTCTGAAAGCCATTGAGATTTTAGAGTATGTTACTGCAGCAGATCATTACCTTGCCTCTTTTTACAGTAATTATAAATTTAGGACAGACTCAAACACTTCTACTTCTCTTATTTTTAAGAACTCTGGTAGAGCTAAAGAAAATTCTTTTTCTTGACTGGGAAATGAATGTTACTAGTAGAAACAAACTTGCTCAACAACAGATGTTGATGTCTCACTGTCATAAAAACCATATAGAACAAACAGTTGATTTCCAACCATCTCATCAGATAAATATGCTAAACTGACTCAATCACAAATCAAAACATTTAGGAACCTTCATTCTTGCTTGATTTTTTGAAATCCTTTTTTGGAGAGGACATAATTCAACAGAACATTAAGCCTGTTTTTCAGTACACCTTTCTAATCTTTCTTCTTTTTCATTTATTTACTCTTTGCCTTCCTCCTGGATGTTTAAATTTTCCAAGAGTTACAGATACCTAGCTCCCATAGAGGATGTGAAGGGGTCTGGCACACTGATGTTATGGAGACGGGAACTGGTGGAGGCAGTCGGGGAGCTGAGGCAGAGACCATAATCCACATTCAGTCCTACCTTCTCATCACACAGATGTCTCCAGTGACTGTCCCTTAATGGGATCTGAGGTGACCTGCTGAAGAAGGGATGGGGACCTTCGCCTGGCCACTCATAGTGTAGGATCTAGGTTTGCTCCATAGCCCAGTGTGCAGGTATATTATGGTTTTAATACCCTTAGGAATGTTTTGGAATGCATTTCCTGGGAGGGTACATTTTGTGCCCTAAGGTTGCAGTATTTCTTGAAAGTATAATTTTTAAATTATTATATTCCTTGTCTTTTTTTTACCTATCTTTACTTTTTTTCTATCCTACCTCATGAACAGCTGTTTACAGTTGTAGGTGAAGACCTATTGGTTGCTTAGCTACGATAGTGACCACTAGATGATTTTCAAATGTGAATACTAGTTAGCAACATCCCACCTGACCACCTGCAGAAGGAATACACTTGCATTTACTGAGAAATTTCTGGAGGGAGACTGGTTCTGGGTCATAAGTCAAGTGAGTTTCTTTGGCCTTCCATTAACTTAAAGTGACTGCCCACGACAGGCTATGTGCTGTCACATTTGGAAGTGCCATTCTAACCATTTTCCCCCAGAACTCCAAATTCTACTGTTCCGGAAACTCCAGTCAGAGACTAGTCACATATTCCCTTAATTAAAGACTCACCCAAAAACCTAATGGGCAGGTCCCTTAAGGACGCCCAGTTGCATGCAAAGATGAGTCAGGTGTCAAACCCTGCCATAATGAGGGTGGACTGGAAGAGTACAACATATCTCTCCTACACCTGTCTCCAAATCTGTCTGACTCTCTCTCTCTCTCATACCTTTTGCTCCACCTCAGCAGAGCAGTAGAAAGAAAAACGAGTTCTTCTAGTTCTTATAATCTCTTTCCCAAAGGCTTTAATCTGACTCTACCAAATCTCCACTGAAATGGCAATCTCCTGGTTTTTCTGCCCTCTCAAATTCTGTGTGTGTGTGTGTGTGTGTGTGTGTGTTCTGCAGTTTTGTGTACTCATACACATAGAAGTGCTATAAGGTGAAAAAGTAAGGACTGAGAAACAAAAGGAAATTCATTGTTCCTTCCTTCAGTGTACTGCTGCTGGTAAACACTTCACACCTTAGCCTCCTCCACGTAATTTCTACAGCCACTCTGCAGAGAAAGGAGCCTCCACAGATACCCAAGACAGGTGAACAACAGGGTTCTGATGAAAGCTTTCTGCTTGGCTTTGTAAATAGATTTGACAGCAGCTCCCAGGAAATTGTACCTGAGGTTTCAAGGCTCGATCTGGCTGTCAAGCCTGCTGAGTCACAGCCACTGAGTCAGAGAGTGCCATGCAGTAAGGGAATTTTTCTAAGATTAGCAAATAGCTTTGCTTCAGGTTGAAGGCAGCAAAGTTTTTTTGCAAATGATTCTGCAAGGTGGAAAATGCTGCCTTTGTAAGGAGTTGTGTTGCTTGTTTTTTATTCAAGTTTCCATTGTTATTGCCTGCAGGGTCAACCACAACTCTGAGCTCAACTATTTGGGAACTAGAAGCTTTAACTCAAATGGTTTCCACTAAAAAATAAAAAGCCAAAATAACCCTATAAAGATGAAAGAAAGTAAACGATATAACGTGATTAATATAATAAAGCTTCTGCAGATTTGAAATTAATGCATAATTAAAGGCCCAAAACTTAACCTGGAGTCCTCACTATCTCAAATGTAAAATATCATTAGAGCCATGTTTTAAATTTCTCTGTTTACAAGTGACCAAGAGTCAAATGACTTGCAGAAATGGTGGCCTATTGATAACAAACTGAAAAATCAGGTTCCAAATTAATTGGAGCCACAAAATTACAAAGATTGCAGAGAAAAGAATGATTTGGTAAAATACCACAGGGGGAGGAAATAATATGTGCAAAGACTTAGGCATGTGACAAAGCCTACAGTTTCAGGGAATTTTGAGCAGTAGGGCCACCGAGTCACCAGGATAGTGCCAATTTATTTATGTGTTTTGTTCTGTTTTGGTGGGTATGTCTTATGTGAGCTTCTATTACTTGATTTCTACTAAGAAGTGACCAAATTCAGTGGTTGTGAACAATCTCAACTATAGAATTCTATCTAAAAGCTATTATTATATTTATTAACAATAATATCTTATCTATAATGTTCATTATAAAAGTAAAAATGACTGGAATAAGATTCCATAGAAGTTGAGATTTTTTTACTTTTACTATTAAATTTGTATCATTTTAACTAACTTTTAGAGTATAAGTAGAGGCATACACAGTTTAAAATTTTTTGAAATGTAAATATGCAGAACATTACCAGTATCCATGCTAATCTCTTTAAACAGTATTTGTTCCTTTTCTCCTAACATAAATACAACACTGAATTTTATGTTACTAATACCCTAATCTTCTTTATAGTAAAATCTTTTGTGAATCCTTTTAAAGTTATGTGTTGCTTGATCTGAGTGTTTAAAATTCTTACTGCATTTATCTGTGACAACTCTTCATTCAGCATTCATTCAAGACCTTCATCCATGCTGACATGTAAAGAGGAGTCAGTGACATGTCCAGTATCTTTAATGTTATTCCCAGGGATACCTGGAATGCTCTTGCACGTGTTCTGCTGTAATGTGTGCAAAAGCATCTTGAGACTCTCCCCCAAGGAGTGCATGTGACGGGTCATAGATTCTATATATTTTCAAATCTGTTAGGAATACTAATTTTGTCCCAAAAAGGTTACCATTGACAATACATAAGACTCCATATTGTTTCTTTCTTTTCTTGCACCAGATATTCTGCATGCCAATTTTGCAAGTCATTCTGTACACATCCCTCCTTTTGGTTTGCTTCTTTCCTCCTTTACATCTCCCTACCTCCTTTATATACTTTTTTTCTGTACTCCACCAGTGATACAGAAACCTGGAAATGCCTAAATCTAAATTTCCTAAGACCAAGGATGGTGACAGAGGGGTTAGCAGAGCTTGAGACACTTTACATGCTTTTTAACACAAGGATAGTTACTTCAAGCTCTGTGATCAGACTATCGACTGCTTGGCAACCTTTACAGTATTTTTTGCAGATTGTTTTTGCATCACTAATTGCAGAGCAACATTTAAAAGGTGACCTCCTGAAGCAGTCGGTGGTCAGTGTCAAATGCTTTAGAGGCTGAGCTGCTGTTTTGAGAATCTACACCAACCATGTTTTGAAGGTACACAAAGAGATGAAATCTTACTAACTGCAACCGCTGACTCTGCTGTTTCCATGGCAACCCATCCTGGGCAAGGTAATCCAAAGGCTCTTTATTTAAGAAATATCAAATTGCTCCAGGGAGTCACTAGTCATGTCAGGCCACCATACCTACAATAGCAAAGATTATCCCTTGCCTGTCAGAAGGGGATAATCCTTCCCTATATTTCATGACTTTTTGACACCTCTTGAGAGAGGAAAAAAAAAATTCCATACCAAAGCCTTTCTTCATTTTTCCTTCTTGAGTTCATAAAATATTCAGAGTACAAAGCAGGAGTTGCAGAGTGTATCCATTCTTTCTTTTGCGCTTTATTTATACGAGCTGTCTGGAAGTATTAAATAGATTCAGAGGGCTTATGTTTTAATCACTCTCACATATTGCTTGATATTAATACTTTAGTCTTGGGTTCTTCCACTTTAAAGTGACAGGATTGAAGTGGATTATCCAAAAGATCTTCAAGTGGGCTGGAGATTTAGCTCAGTGATTCCGGCCCCTGCCTAGCATGTGCAAGGTCCCTAGTTCAATCCCCAGTAACTACATACAACAATACTGGATGTGGTGACTCACATCCAGAATTCCAACAATCAGTACCACTGACTCATGCCTGTAATCCCAACACTGAGGAGGCAGAGGCAGGAGGATTGCTAAATTTGAGGTTTGCCTGGGCTACATAGTGAGCTCAGGGCCAGCCTGAACTACAAAGCAAGACCCTGTCTCAAAAAAAAAAAAAAAAAAAAAAAGATGATGTCCTATCTGTCAACTAGATATCCATTAAACTGATTCCTCACACAGAAGCTGACCAACAGTAAGACAAAGGAAGTTCATTGCTAAGACCCTAGTCAGTTCTACTCCATTGTTTTTGTTGGAGAATGTTTTTTGTTTTTTGTTTTTTTTACTTTTTCTATTTTTTTTTCTGCCTCCTTTAAAATTTTTATTTTGAGACAATCAAAATTGTGGGGCTTGAGAAGAAATTTTTAATTCTTCATTTCAAACTGTGTCTCTCCAGTGCTGACGGTTGCGGATTCATGACCTTGTCCGGCAAATGTCCTCAGCGCGCCCCGCAGGACGTGACAGTAAGGCTGAACTTCGGCCCTCATGTACTTAACGCTTCACCACCGCACAGTGCGCTCCGGGCCACGTCAAGCACGTCGCTTGACGCACCGTTGTCTCTCACGCAAGATTCTTATCTTTGCCGCTGGCCTTCTAGATTTGGAGGAACTTCCAAATCCTCTCGGGTTCCCGCAGCGGAAAACACAAATAAAAAATACTACTCCCCTCCTATTGTGAAGAAGAAGTAAGCTAATAATTTGAAAGCATTTAAAAGCTTTTGTCAGATGATAAGCATTCAATAAATATTAAGTACTCTTACTTTATCATTTCAAAGCACTCCTTGGGGTACCATTCAGTGCACCAAAATGCTCATTTACTTGATAACAGTCTA
>PVIC010008081.1:0-49139 GCA_004025085.1 Thryonomys swinderianus
TTTTTTTTTTTTTTTGCGGTACCAGGGACTGAACTCGGGCCCTTGTGCGTCCAGGGTTGGAGCGGTACCACTTGAACTAAATCCCTAGCTTGGTGTTGTTTTAAATTGCAGTTCTCAAATAGCTAGAGACAGTGAACATTTTTAATGTATTTATTGGCCATTTGTACTTCTGAGAAGTATCTATTTGTCCCACTTACCCTTTTTTGCTTGGGTCTTTTATTTGGCAAAGTCTAACTTTTTTGAGTTCTTTGTATATTCTAGATACTAGTCTTCTGTTTGAGGAATAGCTGGCAGGTGTTTTTCCATTTTGCTTTCTGTTTGTGCTTACTTGTTTATGTTTGTTTGAGATGAGTTGGACTTGAACCAACTCTGTAACCTTGAGCTCGCAGTGACCCTTCTAACTCAGACTCCCGAGTGCTGGGATTACAGGGTGACACCAGCCCTGGCTCCAGAAGCCTTTTTTTTTTTTTTTTTTGAAACAGGGTCTCACTTTGTAGTTCAGGCTGGCCCTGAGCTCACTATGTAGCCCAGGCAAGCCTCAGTCTCAGCCATCCTCCAGCCTCTGCCTCCCGAGTGCTGGGATTACAGGCGTGAGCCACCAACCATGTCAGGCACTGGTGTGTGGTACTGATTGTACATGGGCGTGAGTCACCATGCCCAGTATTGTTGTGTGTGGTTACAGGGATCGAACCAGGGACCTTGTGCTTGCAAGGCAGGCGCTGGAACCACTGAGCTAAATCTTCAGCCCCAGAAACCTTTCAATTTGATATGATCCCATGTGTTCGTTCTTAGGGGTTCTGTTCAGAAAGTCCTTGCCTAGGCCTATGTCTTCAAGAGCTTTATCTTTTTCGTCCCCCAGCAGATTGTTTCTGTTTAAATAGTTAGATCTTTGATTGATTTTGATTTGGTTTACTACATGGTGAGAACATGGGTCTCGGTTCAGTGTTCAGCATGTGGACGGCCATTCTTCCAGCATGGTTTGCCAGAGGCTGCCTCTCCTCTGGCGTGTGGTTCTGGCCCTTTGTCACCCACAGGAGGATCTGGTAATTCAGACGTGTGCTCTACAGTCATTTGGCTGAATGAATTAATTCACAGGTCTCTGTCTGACTTTCCCACAGTAACTACCCTTGTGCTTCTCCAGGTCACTCCGCACAGTCAGAGCGTCCTTGCAGGCAGCAGGACAGGCAGCAGGACTCATGCTGTGTCTGGGGAAGCTTGCTTTGGAGCCACCCTGAGACCGCGCCCGCAGCTATGCCAGGTGAGAGGGCCCTGGCGTCCACAGGAATCTCTCTCAGATTTGCCCCATAGCTTGGTCTCATAATTCAAAAATTCACATACAAAGACCGATTTTCAAAATAAAAACTAAATCCAGAGGCACTTGTCCAAGAAATTAGGAAGCACCCTCTTCTCAACAGTCTGGGTAATCTCCGCGTGCACTTCCTGGGAGAAGGATCGGGGTGACTGCCGCATGCCCCACGGAGCCCCTGCTGGCCATCCCTGGGGGAGGGGGGCCGGCCGTGAGCCTCCCCTCTTGGCCCTCTGATTCTTCTGGGCTTTTCTCTTTGTTACTGTGGGGAGAGAGGCAGGAAAGGGCCATCCTCAGCCATCCACAGCACACGGTGATGGGATGTGGTGCCCCAGCCTGTGTGTGGTCTGAGCAGAGGGCATGACTGTGCCCCGCCAGGACGCTGCAGTGGACACCGGGCATGGGGGAAGCGGCCAGAGCCACTCGGTGGAGGGTGTGGACATCCCCAGGCCTTGGGTGTCCTCCCCCCGGGTCAGGCCAGCTGACCACAGATGAGAACGGTGAGCGACTTTATCTGTGGTGTCAGAGATGGTGTCTCTGCATGGGACACATGTCGCGGTATGGGTGCGCCTCGAGGACCCTTTGCTGAGTGAAATAAGCCAGGCACGAAAGGACAGACACAGATGCCCTTTTGCAGGAGCCTTCCCCAGCAGACGCGAAAGCTGGGGGGAGGGAGTTAGCGTGGGAGGAAGACAGGGATCTGTCCCTGTGGGAGGAGGAGCTGCTGGAGAGGGCGGCGGCAGCAGGCGCGCAGCACAGGGCATGTGCTCGGTGTCTCAGGACAGCACACTAGACATGGTTAGGATGAAGCGCCGTGGGCACTGTTCACTGGAGAGAGGTGAGAGAAGCCAAGCGAGTGGCCTGGTCGGGCATCAGGCCTATTGCTCCTGAGCAAGCTTTCTGGTTCCTGCATGAGGAGCCTCCTGCTGACGAGGGGACAGTTTCTCCGCTGATATCCTGCTGTTCGGTTCTGATAAAGGGGCCAGCAACTCCCACCGGCACGGCCGATGACATCTAGCAAGGCCTGGAGAGCTGGCCAGGTCCTTGCGGGCCAGGCAGCACATGGATGTGCGGTTTCCCCAGCCAGCTGGAAGTTCTCGTGGAGAGGCGAGGAGTCGACAGGCCCTGAGCAGGTCCAGGGACAGAATGATGCAGGGCTGCAGGGCTGGGCAGCGTTTCCACGACTCCGCAGCCTGCTCCAGGCGTGAACAGTGGCCACCGCGCCGGAGAACGTGGGCGAGAGCTGAGTCTCCACGCCACCCGGCAGCTCGGCAGGCTGAGGAGCATCCAGCTGAGCACATCGGGCGGGTGCAGAGGGAGACAGAGCTCTTCCGGGGCGCCAAGCCTGGATCCCCAGGGTCTCTTTGCTGCATGTTACACACGTCATGTTCACTGGCTGAGCATGTGTGAGGCCCTGGGTTTGATCCCTAGGACCTTAAAAGCAAGCAAAAGAAAAAATCAACATGAACAGAACATGAGAACTGGAATTTTGAAGCTGGATGTCTGTCTCCCCCGGGCACGCCGCAGTCCTCACGCGCGTGAGATGAACGGCCTGGGGCGGACGGGACGCGAGAGGTAGGCGAGCGGCCCCAGAGCGCCTCCCACTGCCTCCCCCACCAGAGGTCACAGCAAGAAACCTCTGCCACGCACAGGAAGGACCTCTCGCCTGACGTGGACTCTGAGGCCTGGATCCTGGACCTCTGGCCTCCAGAACCAGAAAAACAAAAACGAAACAAAAAACCGTTCTTACTGTTTACAGATGAGCCGCTGGGCCCACTCGTTACCGCGGCTCAAGGGCCTGCGACATGCGCAGAGGGTCGGTCACCGAGGACAGGCAAGGGCCTGGCTGGGCCCCGGGAAGGGGCGGCGGCACCATCTCCGCTGTGGGTAGAATCTGGCTGCCCACGGGGGTCCGGCACCCCGGAGCAGCGCACGTGGAAAGCGCTATGGCGGGCCGGAGGGTTAGCTCAGTGGTTCCGGCGCCTGCCTTGCAAGTGCAAGGTCCTGAGTTCGATCCCCAGTAACTACATACAATGCTGGACGTGGAGACTCACGCCCACCAGCAATCAACACCGCATACCACAGTGCTGGACGTGGTGGCTCACGCCTGTCATCCCAGCACCCGGGAGGCAGAGACAGGAGGATTGCTGAGTTCGCGGCGGCTTGCCTGGGCACCATAGTGAGCTCAGGGCCAGCCTGAACTACAACGCGAGACCCTGTCTCAAAAAGCAAAAAAAAAAAAAAAAAGCGCTATGGTGCAAATTTAGGCTTTGTGTTTTTTCCGTGATTAAAGCAAAAGGCACACATTGAAGCAGGGGGACATAAATCACTGTAATCCAGGGCAACAGGTCCAGCGTTTGTAGGGTCCTATGTAGCCAAAGGGGCATCTGGACAGCTGTGGAGGGCGTGTGTCCACATGCTCAAATCTCTAGGGTCACGTCTCAAGGATGAAAGGGAGGAAGAACAAATTCTAAGTGTAGACGGGCTGTAGGGAGATGAGTCCCTAGGCTGCGAAATGGGGCAGGGTTGCACAGCAGACCAGTCCTAAGGCTGTGGGAGGCCGGAATTCACCCGTGGTGTCTGTGGGGCTGGCTCATCTCAGACTGCAGAGATGTGCTCACCACTTCCTGTGTCCTGTCCTCTCGTTCTGAGTAGATCTGTCCAGATTTCTCCTTTTTGTGAAGCTCCTCTTACGAGAACCACCGGGTAAAGTCACCTTCTGAGTATGGCTGGTTAGGATGCTGTGTGTGTGCTGCCCAAGCGAGCACCCTGTTGTATCTTTTGGGGGAAGGCTCAGCTCAGCCTATAACAGAAAACAAAAGGGAAATGCAGAGAAATGGAAATCCGGATGTGATGGCTGCAGTGAGGAGGCTGAGGGAAGAGGAATGGAAGTGCAAGTCCAGCGTGAGCAACTTTGTGAAATCCTGTTTCAAAATAAAAATAAAGACTGGAGCTGTATCTCCGCATGAAGGCTGAGATAAAAGAAAAGCGAGTAACAAATAAAAAGGGTTCACGTAAACGGAAAGTGAAGGCTAGAAAAGTATGCCAAATAGTAGTCAAAAGAAAATTGGTTGTTGCTAGAGAAGCAGGGTGGCAGTGAAAACACTTCCCACGGGAAACACTGCAGGAAACGGCACTGGTTCCCGGGTGGCTGCAGTGAGTGACTACAGACCGGGCGGCTCCAACAGCACCTGTGCGGCTGGTGTCTCCGGGCGCCGGAAGTTGGGGCTGGGCAGACAGGGCCCGGACCGAGGTGTCAGGATGCAGGGCCAGCCGGCGGCAGTGCCGCCCAGTGGGAAGGCAGGGAGCTGGCAGGGTGCCCACCGAGGGAACCACGTTTACCCAGCAGGTACGGTGGCTGTGTGTGACCACGTCCCACTCAGGCCTCTCGGGGACCCGACGGGTTTGGGGCAAGGGGGCGGCTCAAGGCAGCTGCAGAGTCCGTGTGGGTGGTGGCAGTGGCACGGGTGAGGGGAGGCGTCGCTCAGGCCTTGAGCAGATGCCTGAGTGTCCTATCCAAAGAGGTCTGGCAGTCAAAGGTGCCCCTGAGTTCTCCGCTCTGGCCCCGGCTTGGCCCTTGGGATGGGACACGAACTTCAAGTCATGTCCCGGCAGACTGGCCCGAAGGTCCGACCTGCGTCCGAAGTGGACACTGAGCCACCGTGGAGCCTACTGCCCGCTACGCCGTGCTCTCCAGGGGCTGCAGGAGGACCTGCTTCCTCGCCCTGACCGTCTCCAGAGGCCCCTGTGCCTGCGGCCAGCGGCCTCCCAGCTGTGCAGCCACCGACGCTGGTCCACGTGCCCTCACTCTGCGCCGTCTGCCTTTCTGTCCCTCCCTCTCCGGCGCTCTGCTGCAAAGCCCAGGGCTCGCAGCTCCGGGCGTGGGGACCCGGCACCCGAGGCTGCGGGAGCGGCCACCTTGCCCGCCTCGGAGGTAAAGACCCCCATGACGAGCGGGAGGCGAGACCCGGGAGGGGGGGAGAGGCGCCTTTGGCCTCGGTGCCGGGCACCGCCAGCCTCAGGCACACGAAGCGCACCGAGGCGAGCCGCGCGGGTGCACACAGCCTCCTCACAGCAGGGAGCACCTCCGGCTTCTGGGGCGCCCGCTGGCAAAGAAGTGGTAAAACCGGGGAGGGTTCGCGGGGAGGGAGGGTCGAGCTGCGGGAAGGGAGGAGTCGCTGGCGCCAGAGCCCACGCCCACCTCCAGCGGCGTTTTGGGGAACGTGCCTCAGTGGGTGGCCACGTCTCGGTCTCGCCCGGCCCGGTTCTGGTCCACGTGCCGGCACAGCGGACATCAGGATCTAAGGGCCACTGAAAAAATCCATGCGGAGGCCAGGGGTCGTGACACGGGCCTGGCACCCCGGAGCTCTAGGGAGCGGGTGCAGGAGGACCCTGAGCTCAGGCCCAGCCTGGGCCATTTTCCCGTTTAGTGAGATCGTGTGAAGATAACGCTTAGCAAAGGGCTGGGTGTCGCTCGGTACGAGGCGCCGCCTTCAGTCCCAAGAACTCCGCGTACACACGGGCTCGGAGGGCTCCGTGATCTTTCTCGTCCGTCGGGCCCCGGGGCCTCCACGCCCACCACCCTCATTCTCCGCTCTGCTCCACAGGAAACACGACCCTGGGGACGGCCGTGGACCTCGCCGGGGAGCTCTGTAACGCCTCCTTCGAGGACAGCAAGGCGACGCTGCTGGCGGTGTACAGCGCCGTGTGCGTGCTGGGGCTGCCGGCCAACGGCCTGACGGCCTGGCTCACGCTGCTGCAGGCCCTGCGGGGCAGCGTGCTGGCCGTCTACCTGCTGTGCCTGGCGCTCTGCGAGCTGCTCTACGTCAGCACGCTGCCGCTCTGGGTCATCTACGTGCGGAACCAGCACCGCTGGACCTTGGGCCCGCGCGCCTGCAAGCTCACGGCCTACGTCTTCTTCTGCAGCATCTACGTCAGCATCCTCCTGCTCTGCTGCGTCTCCTGCGACCGCTTCACGGCCGTGGTGTACGCGCTGGAGAGCCGGGGCCGCCGCCGCCAGCGGACGGCCGTGCTGGTCTCCGCGGGCATCTTCGTCCTGGTTGGGCTCGTGCACTACCCCGTGTTCCGCATGGAGGTCGTGCAGGGCACTTGCTTCGAGCCCCTGCGGATGAACGCCAGCATCGCCGGCTTCCACTACGCGCGCTTCGCCGTGGGCTTCGCGGTCCCTCTCTGCATCCTCGCCTTCACCAACCACCGCATCTTTCGGAGCATCAAGCTGAGCGGGGGCCTGACCGCTGCCCAGAAGGCCAAGGTGAAGCACTCAGCCATCGCGGTGGTCGTGATCTTCCTGGTTTGCTTTGCCCCCTACCACGTGGTCCTCCTCGTCAAGGCCGCTGCCTTTTCCTACTACAGAGGGGACAGGGCCACCGTGTGCGCCTTCGAAGCCCGCATGTACACCGCCTCCGTGGTATTTCTGTGCCTGTCCACCATCAACAGCGTGGCTGACCCCATCATCTATGTGCTGGCCACAGACCATTCCCGGCAAGAAGTTGCTAGAATCCACAAGGGCTGGAAAAAGTGGTCCACGAAGACAGAGGACACCAGGCCCACACAGTGGAAGGACTCAGGAGAGAGGTGCTCACCCAAGCCGCTCACCCACGATGCCACACTCCCCGCATCGGGCAGCGCCCAGCAGCACAGCCGGCTGGATGGGGCTCCCTGCGCGCGCTGAAGGTCCCGAGGGAGGGGTTCTGACAGGCAGGGGCCTCTCCGTCTGCCTCGTGTCCTGCTGGCTCCTCGGCCACCCGTCAGCAGCAGCCACAGGCAGAGCTTGCTCGACGATCTCATTTTCTGCAAGGGCTGCTGGGTACTGGTGCGTCCTGAGGCCCCTGCAGGTCCGCGTCGAAGCGACACGAGGGTCCCAGGCGCCATCCTGAGGCCCGAGCGCCGTGGCACTGCCAGAGCTCCGGGGCGGCGGGAGGTGGGGCAGCCGCTCCCTCCCTGCAGGGCCACTGCCCTCTTCTATTATCCTCAAGGACTGGTCACCGCGGAGGGCCACAGGGGCAGGGAGCGCAGAGGAATCCCGACACCTGCGTCCTCGCTACGGGCCCTGGGGCCGGGTCTCCAGACGGACAGCGCGTCTCCGGAGCGGCAGGTGGCTCTGCTCAGCCCCGGCCCTCGCCGAGGCCCGAGCGAGAGGAGACCTTGCCCCGTCCGGCGTCAGGTCCCAGTCCAGCCCCGGAGAGCCTCACCGAGGCCAGGTTACCTGGCTGCCTCCATCTCCCCGTCTGGAAGGCGGGGCCGATGACGGCTGCTGCACCCGTGAGATGCTTCTCACAGCTGGGGCGGGGCCCGGTCAGGCCCAGAGTGAGTCCCGGGGAGGCTGAGTCAAGCTCTCAGGTCTGAAAAGCAGCCGTGGTTTGCTGCTCTTCAACCAGAGGAACATCTAAAAACACATCGGGAAAGCGTGTTCGGAGGTAAAGCACAAGCGTGCATGTGACCCCACTTCCTTAGCGCTTCGTGCTGCGGAGAGGCACACACGCTCGGTTTTGCCCTGGGAGTCTGAGAAACCACACACCTTTGCTTTCTTTTTGAGATGAGTGTTGCTGTGATACCCAGTCTGGCCCTGAGCACCTAGATCCCAGAAGTCTTCCTGCTTCAGTCCGGGACCTGTGACTGAGGCTACAGGTGTGTTCCACTGTTTCTAGCACGTTCCTCTATTAAAGATAAGATTCATCTGGGTATGGTGACTCATGACTATAATCTCAGCACTGGTGAGGCTGGCAGGAGGACTGGGAGTTCAAGGCCAGCTTGTGCTACTGAGGAGACCCTGTCTCACAAAAGCAAGAGCAGGAGAGAAAGAGGCGGAGACAGAGAGGGTGGGAGAGAAGAAAAGAATTTTTTGACCAGGTGACGTGTACCCAGGCAGCCTTCCAGCGTGGCCAGCCCTGGCGTGCCGCCTGCAGGTAGCCCCTGGGCTGTCACCTGTGGCTTTCCTGAGGTCTGTGACCTGTCACCTGAAGCAAACACCGGAAGGCCCCTAAAGGGAGACGGTGCGGTGTCAGCACCACCGCAGAGGCCACCAGGTCCCGAAGGTCCCTGAGCCTCGCCAGGCTGTGTGCCGCGCAGCCTGGGCGTGGGGCCTTGGAGAAAGCCTGCTTCCCGAGCCCGGCCTCCTTCCCCAGACACGCGTGGGAGACTTGCCTGGGTCATATGCGCAGTGCGCCAGCCGCACACGTCAAACCCCCGCATCTGGGCACTTGGGCCTTCCAGCCGGTCCTCACACAGAGGGTGGTTTGTAAGGACAGAGGCCACGGAGCTCAGGTCTGGAGCCCGGGGGCCGGAGCAGGACACTGGCTGCCGGTGAGGGCTCCCGCTGCCAGAGCCTCCGCCGAGGCCCACGGGGCACAGAGCGCCTGTGGGGAGCTCACCACACGCTCTTCTAACAGACCTGCTGCCTTGGAGACCCGCGAAGCCTGGCATGGATGCATCTCATGAGGTCAGAGGCCTCTTCTCTAGACCCTGGTTCACTGAAGAGCGAGTTCTGCATGGAACTCAGCACACCCAGGCAAGTCTCCGCGGGAACATCACACATGTTCCCGTGGGCATCCCCTGAGGAGCGGACCGGCTGAGCCACAGGCCTTGAGTGCTCGGCACAGCCACGCCTCTGCTGTGATGGCAAAAATAACTTCCAACCTGTTAGCTGTCAACTGTGCCAGGCATAGTGGCACAGCCTACAATCCCGGCACTTGGTCTTGCTCAAGACCGGGCTGGGCTACATAGTGAATTCAAGGCCGGCCTGCATTATACAGTAAGACCTGTCCAAAAGAAAAAGCCAGCTGTCGGGTGCGCTGAGTTTATGTCTTTGGCTGTGGAAGGAGGACAGAGGAGGCTCTGAGAGGGAGAGGCTTATGGAGAAAGCTCCCGAGGGAGGTGGGAGCCCCAAAGCAGGCTGTGGCAGAAGCTCCCCATGAGCATTTTACGCAGCAGAATCACGAGTGGTAGCTGCAGATAAAACGACAATCAACCTGTAGGTGACAAGTATAGTTGCCTAGCTGATATGGATCCGACAGGGAAATAAGTCCCAGGGCGAGGGCATACGGCAGGTACCGTTAGCTTTAGTAATCTGCAACTTCTAACATAGAGGACAAAAGCGTTCCTGAAAAGGATGAATATGTGGGTCCAGGGGCTCCAGGCAACCCCTATGTGGCTGATGTCCCATCTAGGCCCACCGAACCGGGTGCTGGGAATGACAGCACGATCTCTAGGGCGGCTTGTGCCTGCCTCTCTTCAGATTTCTCTCCAGGCACCATCCTCTGCCCGGACTTCCCTGAGGGCCTAACCCTATTAATTTCTCTCTAACTTAGCTGCCTAGACTACTGTCTTGTGCTTCTCCTAAGGGGCTGTCTTAGCTAGTCTTGGTTCTTTGTTTTTGTATTTTTTTTGGCTTTGAACTCATTATGTATCCTAGGCTGGCCTTAACTTGAGGCGATCACCCTGCCTCAGACTCATAAGTGCTGGGTTTATAGGTGTGTGCCACCATGCTTGGCCTGGTTTGTTATTTCTATAAAAGAAATATAATAGGGCGGGAGATTTAGCTCAGTGGTTCCAGCGCCTGCCTTGCAAGCACAAGGTCTTGAGTTCAATCCTGGTAACCACAAACAATGCTGGGTGTGGTGGCTCACGCCCACCAGCCATCAATACCACATACCATAGTGCTGGGCGTGGTGGCTCACACCTGTAATTCCTGCACTCGGGAGGCAGAGACAGGAGGATTGCTGAGTTCAAGGTTTACGTGGGCTACATAGTGAGCTGAGGGCCAGCCTGAACTACAAAGCGAGAGCCTGTCTCAAAAAAAAAAAAAAGAAATATAATAGATTTTCTTGTTACTGTGTTATCTGACAATTATGTCCAGTTGTTCATTAATTTGAACTTTACCTAGAAATTATTTGGGGCTTCCCTACAACATTCTTATCTTCTGAGATTAATGATGCTTTTACCTCTTTTCCAACCCTTCCATTTTTTCTACCTTACCTTTTTACAGGAGCTAGGCTCTCTAGCACAGTGTTGGGTGGTGGGGTGGGATGGGTCTCATTTTTCCCCCAATTTTCATGTTTTCCCCATTCATTATAGAATATTTGCTATAGGCATTTTGTAAATATATTATTAAGATGAAGGGGGTGGCTTGTGTGGTAAAGCATTTAATTTCTTTTTTTTTTTTTTTGAGACAGGGTCTCGCTTTGTAGTTCAGGCTGGCCCTCAGCTCACTATGTAGCCCAGGCAAGTTTTGAACTCAGCAATCCTCCTGTCTCTGCCTCCCGAGTGCTGGGATTACAGGCGAGACACCACGCCCGGCTAAAGCATTTAATTTTGCCCAGAGAGGCCAGCAGGTCTTGGGAGATGAATGATCCAAATGTTTATCTGGGGACCTGGAGCCCAAACAGGTGGCCCGATGAAGCCACAGGAGTGGGAGGATGGTAAGCTTTGGGTCAGGCACCCTCAGCTTGACCCCCAGAAGGGCTGGAGACTGGGGTCAGGGCTGCACGGAGTCTCCCTCAGTGAGACTCTACCAGAAAAGGACCACTGGAAGCTCTCTGGAGTCTTCTAGTCCCTGCCCTGTATGCCTCTCCCTTGGCTAATCTGTTTTTGTCCAGACCAGCTCTCACTATCTAGTCCAGGGTGGCCTTGAACTCAGTATATAGCTCGGACTGGCCTCAAATTTGAGAAGGCCTTTCTGCCTTAATCTCCCAAATGCTGGTATTATAGGGTGGACATCACAACTGGCAGGATGTTGAATCTTACCAGTTGCTTTTTCTACACCTACTGAAATTCTCACTTTTTTCTGCTAACGTGAGGGTGTTGATTTTGGAATGCTAAGGTAATCTGGCATTCCTGGAGGAAGCCCAGCTTCGTTGTGGTGAGATATTTTCTATAACACTTTGGATCTAATTTATTAACATTGGTTTGGAATCTTAAAAGTACTATATGCTCATAAGAAAACAGCCTGTAGGTTATTTATCCTTTCCATGTGTCAAGGCTATGCTGACTAAAGCTTGGAGACTTGAGGCTTGGGCAGTGCCACGTACCCAGGCAAACAGTGACTTAGTCTTTTAAAAAATTGTGCAAGATTAATGTTATTTATTCTATGTCTTTTCTATGTATTCTGACAACTCCATTATCAGTAATCCATGGGCCTATTTATGTTATATGGGGTTTTGTTTTTCTGCCTTTTTAAAATTATGTCCTGGTATCCCTGTTGAATGCTGGAAACACCAAACAGTGCAACAGAGTGAAAAATATCATTTGTCAATTTGTTGGTTTGGTGGTGTCGGTTTGGTGGGTGGAAAGCGGCATCCAGCACACTCTAACTTGTGCTTACTCTGACAGGCTGAGAGCATGGTGTCATCTACTGGAGGGGGTTCCAATTTCTTTTGTTTACTTTTGGATCTTGTTTTAATGTGCAGGATTGTGTATTCGGTGGGGGCTATGCACAGGAAACATATTTTTCCCGTTAGTGCTTTCCCCGGACGTTTGATATGCATGCGTTAAAATCTTGAACCTCAGCATCTTTTACATACAAGATGGCAACAATTTTTTTTTTTTTTTGTCAAACCTCCCTTTCCTGTACAGTGGATAAAATCTAGGCCCTTCGACTGAGCTACACCCTCAGTCCCCTTGAGACACCTTCACTACATCTCTGGCCGCCCAGGGTTGACTGAGACTGGGCGCCTGCGCGCCGGGACAAACAGGAGAGCGCCACCGCGCCCCGCGGCCCGCCTCTCAGCCTCCCCACGCCGCCCCCAAGGTCCTCCCAAGAGCCCCCTTCTCGGAGGGCGCGAGCCCTGGCGGCGCCGCCCGACGCCCAAGAGGACACAACAGGGCGGCTGCGCCGCGCGGGCGAGGCTGGCGGTCGAGCCACGCGGTTGGAATTCTCGGCTCCCTTCTCCCAAGCGAGACTAGCGACCGCGACGCGATGCAACACCCGCAGCACCCTCGCGCCTCAGCCTGTCGGGGCTCGAGGTGGACGCGGGAGGCCCGGGAGCTGCACGGCAGGGCGGATCTGACGAGCTCTGGCGGGTCGAGGGCTGGAGAACGGCGAAGCCCTGCCGAGCGATGGGACCCGGAAGTGGCGGGGCGGGGCCGGGCGCAAGGGTGCCTGGGAGCGGGCGGGGCGGGGCGGGGCCGTGCGCAAGGCCATCTGGGAGCCAGCAGGGCGGGGCCGCACCCGAAGAGTAGGGGAAGCTGTGGGGCGGGGCGCCAGAGCGCCGGAGCTCAACGGCCGGCGGCGTCGCGCGGGAACGCTAGCGGGCGAGGCCCCGCCCCGGCGCGTTTGAACCGAGCCCCGCCCCGCTCTCGGCCAATCGGCAGGCGGGCGGCTGAGCCGAGCCTGCTCTTTGTGGGCACCGACCGGCTCCCGGGCGCCGAACGCAGCGGCGGGGCGGCCTCGTGGCGCAGGTGAGCGGTGGAGCCGGTCGCGGGCGCGTGGGGGGTGGCGAGGCCCCGGACCGCGCGGCCCTTGAGTGACACACGCGAGGGCGGCCTCTCCCAGGGCGGGTGGGCTGGCTGGACCGAAGCCCTCGCCTCGGTCCCCTGTCTTCTTGGTCTGCCGCTGCCACCCGGCGTCCGAGCGCGGGGCTCCTGCCCGCGTCCGCCGGTCTGGCGAGTGCGGCTCGGGCTCTGCTCTTTGTTTCCCGGCCTCGCTTCCTTGAGGAGGAGCGCCGAATACACGTGGCAGCCCCTCCTGTCCTGAGCTGCTGCTCCGTGGCCCGGTGCAGCTGCTTCGGGCCGCCGGAATGGGGCCCGGGCGGGGACCTGGAGCCCCCTCGCCGGTGCCTCCGGGCGGGCTTCTCCAGAGCTCCTCTCCCGCAGCATAAGGCCCCCAGGAGAGCGCTGCTCGGAGCGTTCGTGGGCTGTGCCCTGGTCCAACAGCGCCAGCGTTTTCCTTCCTGGGTCTTTGTGTCGCGTTCCCGAGCGCAGGGCTGATCTAAAACGTGCGAGCAGATCAGCTGGAGCGAGAGCCGGCCGCCCGAGGGCTGGGTTTCCAGCCCATGACCACCACCCTCCTTCGTGAAAGGTCACCGTGTTTATATAAAAGTGGGATTCCGAGTAGAAAGTCAGCTGTGACCTTTCTAGGCGCCTTTCTGGAAGGGGGCCAGAAGTATCCAAGTTGCACTGGCAAATGATCCTTCAGAGGGTCAGATGCTGCTGGAATAAACTTTTTAGTAACCGCCTATGGAAGACTTTGAGCAGAGGAGGGAGGATTGATGGGTTCCCACAACCATCTCGACCCTGGAGGCAGTGGCACTTGATTCTGCTCTTCTTGGGTGAAGTGTTTCAGAGGAAGTTTCCCTATATGATAGAAATTAGTAGTGAATGTTGATTCGCCTTAAAATCTGAGCAGCCACGAGAGTGCAAAGGTTACTGGGACATCTGTGATGCTGACAGGTCAGTTCAGAGTTAACATTTGTCCCTACCAGCTCCAGACCTTTCAATGAGAGCCTGGTACTTACTTGTATTTTCCACTGGCCGCTGAGACGTTGGCACGAACTGCTGGCCCTTACATGTGAGTGCCTGGCATCCTGGAGGTCCATTGGATATGAGTGCCTGGCATCCTGAAGCGCCCTTGGATGCGAGTGCCTGGCTTCCTGAAGGGATGTGTGCAGTCACTGTCACCCCTGCCGTGTTTCCGCAGGCCTCGCTGTCTTTGCCATGTCAGAGCCTTTGTCCACCTGACCTCACTCGTCCAGCCAGTGTTTGGTCTAGAGTTGGCCTGTGGGCAGGACTGAGGGTTGAGTGCTGGCCTTGGCTGACCCGCAGACACCACTTGGTGGGTTTTAGGAACTTGATGGGAAAGACTTGGCTGTGGGTAGTAAAAAGGGAGGTACAAAATACCTGATGTATTTTTGTAGAATTTGGCAGGAAACCAGACCCTGCAGCCACAAAGGGGTAGGGGATTCTGTTACCTCAGAATTAAAGGGGTTAGGCAGCCGAAGCTAGACAAGTCAACAGCCCCAGACCCATTTATGGGAGGCCATTCTAGGCGGGTCCTTGTGCCCTGCCTGTCCTAGGTCAGGGTTCCATCTCCCTGTCCACGTGTGTGTTCAAGCTGTGTAACAGACACTGATGCTGTGTTTCTGGACTCGTTTTCTCTGCAGTGATGAAACCCAGTGCCGCCCACAGTGGTGACCAAGCCAGCTGTGGCTGAGCACTTACGCAGCCTCTTCAGATCTTGAGGGCAGGCTTCTCAGGCCCGTGGCTGATGGCACGCCAGGGTCTTTGTGAAACCACCCAGGGACTCATGACCTAAAATTTCTAAGGGTCCTTCTGGGAAGGGGATGTGCGGGTCCCAAGGGCGTTAGTGCTCAGTATAATTTCTTGAGCTCCCTCCAAGCGTGAGATGCCAGTCTGTAGCTCATCATCCCATTCTTGTTCCTTTACTGATTGTCCCGCCAGCCCCTGGTCAGCCATAACTGTCTGCCTAGTGAGGGGTCATCACCAGACTTCCAGCACTCCTAGCTGCAATCTAGGGCTTAATTCATATAATCTGGGTGAATTTGGTTTGAATGCTACATTAAATCTTGCATAGTTGAAATTTTAGATAGGGTGAAAAGAGAAAGAGGTAAAAAAGGTAAAAACTTACCACAGAGGAACGTGGACCTAAATTTTTCTCAATTAGGGTATCTTTCAGTAGTTAGATGTAATCTTTTGTTAATTCTCAGTGAATTTAGCAGTTTTCACTAGTTTTAAACACAAAAAATGTTCTCAACCTCTGTAGAATTAAATTTGCACCAAGACAACTCAAGTATTGTATTAAAATATTTTTATGTACTTTTGTGACAAACTTACATTTAAAAATAGGTGATATTGTGCCGGGTGTGGTGGCTCATGCCTGTAATCCCAGCACTCGGGAGGCAGAGACAGGAGGATTGCTGAGTTCGAGGCTTGTCTGGGCTCCATAGTGAGCTCAGGGCCAGCCTGAACTGCAAAGCAAGACCCTGTCTCAAAAAAAAAAAAAAAAAAAAAGGTGATATTTGAGCTGGTGTGTGGCTGGTGGGGCTTTGTGGACAGTATAGTCCACTCACCTTTCTCAGAAATTAGACTTGCAGGGAAAATAAGCTATGGTCATTGAGCCTGATTTTGTTTTGTTTTGAAGTTTTTTGAGACAGGGTTTCACTTTGTAGTTCAGGCTGGCCCTGAACTTACTTACGTAATCCAGGCAAGCCTGGAACTCTTGATAATCCTCCTTCCACTGCCTCCCAAGTGCTGGTATTACAGACATGAGCCACCACTCCCAGCATTGTGGTATGTGGTACCAAGGATCAAACCTGGGGTCTTGTGCTTGCCAGGCAGACCCTGGAACCACTGAGCTAAATCCATGGCCTCAACTCAGTTGGTCCTTTAACTTTTGTTTTGAAATACAGCCCCCACCCCCACCCCATACAGGTGGCAGAGAAATATTGAAGGCCTTGGGTGCCATCCATGCAAATTATGCCTGCCCGGTGTCCACAGACATGCAGTTGGTGCAGGAGCTCAGGTGTGGGATTTTGTGAGGTCCAGCACTCTTGTTCAGGTGCAGAGTCCCTTGGCCTGGAGTGTCTTATGGCCTAACTACTTGCCCTCACTTTGCCCCCACGCCTGCCCTGTGAGTGGCATCACATGGCAGTGGCTCTGGAGACTGGCTTTTCCTCCCCAGCAGAAAGGTACTGTTCACACTTGGGGAATTATGTATGGAGTGCTGTGTACGTGCATAGATGTGTTTTCAAAGGAATCTTGGCTGTCATTTTTTTGGGATAAATGCCCAAGAAGTCACTTATGAAACAATGTGGCATATACAGAAGGTGAGGTCTATGATATTAAAGGGTTATTCAGAGAAAGGCAGACCTTTGTTTCCTGTTCCAGGGCAAGGTGGGTGAGTCCTGGGGACCTTAGTTGGTTCTCACACTGCAGGGTATCTCATGTTTCATCTGGGCTCTTGGGCAAGGATGGCATATGCCCCACACACCAGTTCCCTAGAGGTACCTGGCACAGAGCCTTTGGGTTAACTTTCTAAAAAGAAATCTAGTTTGCACATTTAAAAGAATACTAGTTTAATGAGTTAATGTGTTCATTTGGTTTCACATGAGTTATTTGAAAGAACAGTGTTTGGTTACCTTACCAACAGGAGAGGAGAGAGCCTTGGTGAATCTTAGCTTAGTTTTGTGTTCTAGAAGGCATTCCTTGCCAGAGTTAATGGTGGGTGTCAGAATCTGCCAGGCCCTGGTGCGAGTCAGTTTTGCAGATCAGAGACCCAGGCTGTGCCCCAGCAGAGCTTGGCACTTTCTGCTGCTACGTGAGGCCTGGGGGATGTCAGACAGCAGGCACTTGGGGGTGTGCAGCGGCCTGATGTGAGCCCTGGACATGCTGGGGGGGGGGCTCTTGTCCCTTTGAGGGCACTGCTGGTGAGGGAGTGCAGCGACATTTGCTCCAGGAACATTGCTGGGATACAGCTTTTCAGCGGGCTGCCCACCATAAGCACCAGGACTTTGTTAGGAGCATCTAGGAGGGGAGGGCCCGAATATGGTGATGGCGCTCCCGCTGGCCAGGGTCCCACAGTGAGGGCTTCAGAAAGTAGGTGGCACTTTTCTGTTCTGCTGACCTCCAGCACCATTAGCTCTGCAACTGTGTTTGATGTCTTACTGTGGGGTCCTCTTAGGCCCAAGTCTGAGGTTCTTGTGATGGAGTTGCAGTGTAGCTTCGTAAAGATATTTCTCCTGTTTTATCCATTTATGTTTTGTTTTTTAGTGTTTTCTTGAGACCGGGTCTCACTTAGTAGTTCGGGCTACTCCTGAACTGTGTAGCTCAGGCTAACCTTAAAACTTGAGGCAATCCTCCTGCCTCTGCCTCCTGCGTGCTGGGACCATAGGTGTGGTGCTCAAGCTGGGCGTATTCATTTATAGGCTACAGCTGAGAGCTTTGTCATCTGCGTACAGGCACGGGGCTGCCCAGGGTCACCTCCGGGCCGCACCAGCACTGTTGTCCCTTTGCTCTCCCTGAGGATTGGAGGTTGCCCTGGGCCGTCCCTGCGAGGAGTGCGGAGATGTGCTGATGGCCTCTTCTGGTTTTCACAGGGCACGATGTTTGCGCGAGGACTGAAGAGGAAATGCGCTGACCAGGAGGAAGATGGGGAGGGGGCCCTGACTGGCCTCGGCGCCATCCCGTCCTATAGCCTGCAGCGGCAGTCGCTGCTGGACATGTCCCTGGTCAAGCTCCAGCTCTGCCACATGCTGGTGGAGCCCAACCTCTGCCGTTCTGTCCTCATCGCCAACACAGTCCGGCAGATCCAGGAGGAGATGACCCGGGATGGCGTGGGGTGTGGGGCAGCACCTCGGAGCACGGAGCGGGCACCACTTGACCGCCTGGTATCCACCGAGATCTTGTGTCGCACTGTGAAGGGACCAGAGGCCGGGTGCCCTGTTCCCAACCTGGGAGGTGGCTCTTCGCAGGGCACACTGCCTGAACTTTGCACAGCTGACTCAGCAGAGCTGCCGAGGAGCCCCCAGAGCAGCCTCTGGGAAATGGACAGTCCTCGGGAAAGCAGGGGGAGCTTCCAGAAATCGCTGGATCAGATATTTGAGACCCTGGAGCACAAAAGCCCCAGTTCCGTGGAGGAGCTCTTTGCAGACATGGACAGCTCCTACTATGACCTGGACACTGTGCTGACAGGAATGATGACTGGGGCCAAGCCGGGACTTTGCGATGGGCTTGAGGGCTTCGCTGCAGCCGCCCCAGCTCCTGGTGCCAGTTGCAAGTCAGACCTGGCTGAGCTGGACCACGTGGTAGAGATCCTGGTGGAGACCTGAGCGGGGGGTGCCTCGTGGGGCCTTGGGCAAGGCCGCAGCCATGGGGACAGAAGGAGCTGATTCCTGTGCACGGAGTTCTCACAGCCCATGCCCAGCGTCCCTGCCCAGCCCAGCCGTCCGTCAGTTTTGAGAACATCCTCAGACAGATAGCCACTGGCGAAAGTCACGGTTCCTTGAGCCTGACCTGTCTTCGCAAGGGCAGGACAGACTCACCAGGACAGAGTGCGGTGAAGTCTTAACGTGGGCTGGGCGACAGCTCACAGCTCTGGGCCCCCATTTACGTCTGGGGTGCTGCCACAGAAGGCAGAAGGGGCAGAAGGGCCGTGAGCTGTATCCAGCCTTGTTTAAATTTAGATAGGTGAACTTTTTTAAATTAAGTTTTACACGTTTGGACACTATTTTGTCTTAAGATAAATTTTTAAAATTTTATACTTTACCTTTAGGTTTTTTCCAGTATTTTCTTAAAGTATATTTTTTCTATAAAACATCCTTTGCTGCTACATTGGAAATGTTTATAGCCTGCATAGTTGCAGTTGGTATGTTTTTTTTTTTTAAGGCTTGAATAGCAGATTTCTTAAGAGGGACTCCACACTCCCAGGAAGCGCGAACGTATCGTGGCTCTCTGCTGCCGCTTTGTGCATGACTCTCCTTCATCACATTCTGGGCCGTTAAGAGGAGCCACATCATGGCAAGACCCAGTTAAAATGAGAACCACGCACAGCTATGAAGTATTTGTCACTAGATGTACCCTGAGCCACTGCCACCTAGACTTCTGTATAAGGAGGATTTTACTTATGCCTTTTTGCGTGTAAATCCTTTGACAGTGAAGGTCAGATATTTGTGTAGAAATCCCAGGCACCAGTTGCTCTTCAGAGGCCGTGTGGTTTTGGGGGTACCTTCCACTGGGTCCTGTGTGGGGAGCCCCCTGTTTCTGTGCGCCTTACCCCGCACCCTTGTGCTTCATGAAGCACGTGCAGTCGGTGCCATGTGCCAGAGCAACATGAGTATGGAAAGGATCTGTGCTGTGGGGTTGGGAAATGCCAGCGCTTGTTCTGTGAAATTGATTCTGGGCAACATTTTAAGGTTACACTCAAGTCTGGGATGAGAGAAATCTGACTCTTAATTTCTAGCCTCTGGATCCTGAGAGTCAGTGGGGTGCCACCCCGGACGAGCGGGGTTGGCCCTGCTCCTCAGATTGTGGCTCACAAGGCTCCCTCCTCCAGACCGCAGCCCACACATGTTTCCTGTTTGTCACATGCTTTTTCTGTTCTCCTTTGAGTCTAAAACATTTGTTTTCTTTTGTGCATATGACCATTCTTTAATGTTGGCGATGTAAACCTCATTTTATTAAAAATAATTGAACAAACAAAATGGAAATATGCTATGAATTCCCCAGTGTCATGATCCTTTAGTGGATTCCCTTTCCTAGTTGTCTTTAGCTGTTATGTGCTTTGTAGAGGCAGGAAAAGAATCCCACTTCTATGTATTAAGCAGGCAGTGATGGATCACTTTTCCTTTCCTAGCCTCCCAGAGTTCCAAAGCAGAACTCCCCTTTGCCTCGTTCAGCACCTCACCTAGTTTGAATTATCACTTCAAGGTTGAGCGTTGTGATGTTTGCCAGGGCTCTGGGTACCATGGCACATAGGTCTGCCTGCTAATCTGGACCTTGTTCCTTGTGGAAATAGTATTAAGGGGTATATATTTATAGTGATAAACCTTGAGCAGTTATTTTCTCCATAGTGTTTTGTCTCTTCTAACTACTGTTGTTCATTTTCTGTATTAACTACGGTGTCTCTGTTGGCGGCCTTGAAGAGTGTAAGGTACCGAGGAGCGAGACTCATAGTGCCTATGGGCCATAGGGTGCTGGGTAGGTGGAGCAGACCCAATAGAGCTGATCTTCTTCAGGACCATGGGGACATGAGTGATAGGCCCATCTGAGGCTCCCAGCACTGAGAAACGTGGCCTTTGGGTGCTGAGGGTCGAGAGCCCATTTAGCTGGTCCCTTTTGTCCTGGGCTTGTCTTTGCTTGCTTATTTACTGGAAGGTGCTTATTTCTGCCACAGGCACATCAGTTGTACCATCATTTTTTCCATACATTTCTTGCCAAGTTTAATCATATAAATGTGTGGTATTTTAAATATATAGGTAAAAATTAACTTTGGAAAGAGACTTTAAAGGGTTTCATAATTTTGTTTGTGAAATGGTAAGGCGTTTCATTTTTGCCTTACATAGTAACCTAGCGTGCAACAAGTATTAAGCAGGGACCTACGGCCGGGGAGGACATCAAGGAGGTCACCCACGTGCCTGCAGTGTACAGAGCTGGAGGAGCCCCTGACACCTCAGAGTGTGTTAGGACTTTTTTTTTTTTTTGAGGCAGGGTCTCGCTTTGTAGTCAGGCTGGCCCTGAGCTCACTGTGGTGTCCAGGCAAGCCTCGAACTCAGAAGTCTCCTGCCTCTGCCCCCCAGATGCTGGGATTATAGGCATGAGCCGTGGGCGTAAGTCACCATGCCTGGTGTTCTATGTGGTTACTGGGGATTGAACTACGGATCTTATGCTTGCTAGGCAGGCACTGGAACCACTGAACTAAATCTCTAGCCCTGTGTTAGGATTTTTTAAAGTTCAAAAGAAGGACACACCTCATTTAAGAAGTGCCACAATGTGAAGGTGGCAGTCATTCCTGAGGAGACTGCTGTTATCTTCCAGTCCAGAACCAGTTTCAGGGCTGGTCGTACTCTCCTTCGAGTGCTGCTGCTCATCTCTTCCCACTCGGGTACAAGGACATCCCTTTAAAAACGTAGGTAAAAATTACCTTTGGAAAAAGACTTTAAGGTGTTTCATAATTTTGTTTATGCAGCAGTGAGGCATTGGCTGAGGTGCAGGCCTTGGCTCTGGCACGATGTTGCTGCACTGCGGGCCCTGTCGGCCAGCTGGATGGGCAGTGGGTAAAGCAGGGCAAGGCTGGCAGTGTGAGAGGCGCAGCCGCATGAAGTGCTGGAGGGAGCTGGGCGCTCTGGCATCCTGGGCCTTCCCTCTGCACTCTGCCTGGACATGCTTTCTGTTGGCCTCTCCCCGTAGCTGGCCTGGTGAACTGCGAGCGTCCTTGGTGTGCTGGAGGCAGCCTCAGGGTAGAGACGGGGTCATTTCTCTGCTGCTTCTGTTCTCGCTGGGGTCCAGGCTCTTTGTTTTTCTTCCCAGCATCTGCTGAAACCTGCCCTGGGACTTGCGGCAGGGTGTGACGGACAGCTGGTTGGATCGCTCTCAGCAAAGGCCCGGCCCTTAGGGTGCCCCGTATCTGCGTCCTCTGTCCTGTGTGCTGGTGTCTGGCTTTGTGGAGGCAGAGGGAGGGGGCTGTGCTGCGTGGGTGTGTGAGGGCCATGGCAGTGCCTCCGCAGAGAACGTGGCTCACAGTGATGCCCTCGTGAGGCCAGGCCTCACTGTTGCCAGGACAGGCTTGGACCTCCCCGTGGGCATCAACCTTAGCCTAGTCCAACTTGCCCTGCCCAGTGGGCTGTGCATCCCTGTTCATAGACTGCCCCCTGCATGCTTCCTGAGCTGACTGGCCACAGTGCCAAGCAGCTCTGTCTCCTGAAGTCCAGAGCTGAGGTTGGCCAAGCAGCCAGGCCTGCCTCCTTGGTCTGACTTAGGGGAACTGAGGGAGCTGGAAGATCAGGAAAAATCCCCAAAACGAGGCGCTCTGAGTGGACTGACGGCGTCGGCTGTTGAGTCTATGCACACTGCCCCTGACAGCTTGGGCATAGGGCTCACTGCACTTGAGCCCTCAGGCTTTTGTTTGAGCCTTCCTAGCTGTGGTGCGCTTTGGGCTGTACCACATCTTTTAATTTTTGGTACCAGGGATCCAGCTTGGGACCTTGGATAATTCTGGCAGATGCCAGAACCACTGTGCTAAATCCCTGGTCCCCCAAGTGTGTAAGCTGCCCACACACCAGTCCTTGGAGCCCTTGTGCCCCTGCAGCGAGCACCTGGGCAGTGGTCCTGATGGGCCATGGCGGGTGTGGTTCCCGGAAGGGAGGCTCAGCAAGCTGGAAGGCCAGGGTCCAGACAGCTTCACAAGACAGACAGCAGTGGTCTGTGCCTGCCCTTGCAAACATCACTGCCTGTCCCAACTGTGCTGTTATCTGCATCATTCAACCCGGAGGCTGGTATCTTTTGGAGACACTGGTCCCCAGGATGGCCTGGGCAGGGACAGACATCGGGGCTCCGGTCTCCCCAGCGTGGCTTCTCTTTGCCAGCTCCTCAGACCTCAGGCTGGCTGGGCACAAGATTTCAGCATCAGTCCCTGTAGAACTAATGACTCACCAACAACAAAGGCTTAGTCAGGCCTTTTTATTTAACAAAAGTATATGGAACTCAGTGTCGCCTGCTTGACTCCGTCCTCAGGAAAGGGTTTCTTAGCAGGTGCTAGGGAAGCTCTGTGGCTTCTCAGGGCCTGCCAGACCAGCATCACTCCATCCTTCCAGGGGAAAGGCCTGTGCCCACGGTTGCTGGGCAGGACTGGGTGCTGCTGTGGGGCTTCCAGGAACAGCACCCTAGGGGTTCCCGAGCACGTTCAGCCACTCTTCCCGCTGGCATCAGGTGTCATGATCCAGGAGTTCTTCTGACCCAACTGAGCCACACGGGGTCACCATGAGGCCCTGGTGGTGCCCACTGGGCTGCCTGCGCACTAGCACCCTGCCCTCCACATGTGAGCTGGGTCTGCAACAGGACACTTCCTCTGAGGGGTCAGGCCAGGGGCTCTGGATGGTGTAACAGATTCTGGGACACAAAATTACTCCCAATTTCCTGTACCAAAGTGGATCGGTAAGAAAATGGAAAATCCCTCAGAAAAGTACAAAGTATTTCAGGTCTTAGCAAATACCATTATTAAAGAATGTCATTTTTAGGTTCCGTGCAGCAAAAACCTTCTTCTGAGGGATGGTGATGTACCGTCCGTTTCCATGGAGGGGTGTCTTCAGAAAGAGGCTGTAGGTAACAAGGCTCCCCTGTCCGCAGTGAGGCATCCCTGGGGGCTGCAAGGCGGGAGGGTCAGCACACGTGTACAACCGGAGATGCGTGCGTGTCACTGCCCTCAGCGACCAGGCCGGTTCTTTACAGTTCTGAGTGCAGCCCGCTGTTCCCAAGATGGGTGGATGTGTCTTCACGTGGCCTCACCCTGCCCGCCCGGCCCGGGACGACACAAGTGCTCATGTGCGCAGCCGCTCTGAGTGCTGCGGCCACCGAGCTGACATCTTGGGGCCGAGACAACAGCTGCAGCCCTATCTCTAGAAGCTCTTGCCCAAGAGCAGAGGTGCAGTCCCCTGGGGCCCTTGCCAAAGGCCCTGTGTGAGCTCGGGATGAGGACCCTCAACCACCCCGCGGCAGTCCTGTGCCAGCTATCAGTGCTACAGCTCACAACCTGGTCCCCGCGGGCCGTCCTGTTCTCAGTCTGTCCTGAGGCGGCACCGGAGGCCTCCCTCTGGGCAGCACAGCCCCTCTCCCCGTCCCTCTTCTGGCACGGCTCCCACTGTGACGACGGTACCAGGTGGCCTCCACAGACACTACTCTCAGACCCAGCGGCGTCTGCGCCCTGTTCGGGTGCAGGGCCGGGGCACAGCCTGGTGCTAACGCAGGCGAGCCCCTCAGCGGCCTACGTCTGGCTCCCCTGCCCACCCTGCCATGTGTCTGCCATCTCACCCATTCTCACTCCTGGGCCCTGGTCTCTGTAGCTGACACCTGTGGTCTGTGGCACATGTGGCACCGTCACACCGTGCCAGTCTGCCCTAGGCACCGGGAAAGCTCCTTCTCCGTCAGTCCACAAGAACCCGAAGCGCACGGCCCTCGACACAGGAGGGAGGGCTGTGCGCCTGGGGACCCGCCGCCTCTCCCGGCCTCCCGGTGGCTCACCTTGGTCTGGATCAGGGCTTCGCAGTGATGCCGACGGAGGCTGCTGACTGCCAGCAGTTCCTCGGGCTCCTGGTGGCCAGGACCCTGCAGGATGTGACCCTGGCTTCCGGAAAGGCTCTGGGGAAACAAAACTCGGTTATGGCAGTATGGCCATCATTTTCTTTCCTGAGCCCGTGAGGACTTCCACTGTATTTCATTCTTTGGCACTGAATTCTGGACACTGAGGCCCTCGCAGGTCAGGCCGCAGGGCTCCCCACTCATCACCTGACCTGCAGGCCTCCGGGACTGTGAACCCCTCAACCTGCCTGCGACCTTCTGGATCCCTCCAGAAGTTTGTGTGTTGGAAATACAGTTCCCAGACTCCTGTGTTGATGGCTTTTGGGGACCGCTTTGAAGGCGATTAGGGTCTGGAGCAGTCTAAGGGACAGAGCCTGCACAGTGGCATTTACACAGATAGGAAGAAAAACCTGGGCTGGCACACTGGCTCTGCCTGCCCTGTGATGCCACTGCTGTTTTGTGCTGAAGCAAGGAGGCCTCACGAGGTGCCAGGTGTACCCTGGGCTTCAGCTTCCAGAACCATAGGCCAAGTAAACGTCTACACTTTGGGAATTAGACAGGCTCTGAATTTTGTTACAGCAACAGAAAACAGACCACCTCCGGGTCTCCCGGGTCTCCCGGGTCTCCCGGATCTGCTATCCCTGCAGCAAGATCCCTCTCCTCCACTGCCTCCTACCCTCCCTCCCACCAACTGGGTGGCCCAGGCCCTTCACCAGGGCCACCCTGGCTGAGCGCCTATATTTAACATGTCCATAGCACTTATGAACAGAAAAGTTTCTGCCATCCGCTGCAGCCGTGGAAAGGCCCTGCCTGGGATGTGCGTTTTCTCCTAACTGCCTGCCTGTGGCTGACGTGAGCCACCCAGCAGGGCGCTCCCCGGGCCTCGGGAGGACGTCCCCTGGGGCCGCCTGCTGGGCTCAGCCCCGCCAATGTCGGGCGAGGGATGCTTACCGCACTTGGGTGCAGGCAGCCCTCCCGCTGAGGGCACCGCTACCTGGATGCCCCATTCCTTGAGTCTCCATACGCCCTGTGCCCACGCCAGAGCCTGCTCTCATTCCGTTTCCCGTGCCTGCAGCACCGGAGGCAGACAGCCTCCACCACTCCTCCTGCCTCAGCTCCCAGCGGAGCCCCCAGGGAGCATGGCCTGGCCTCTGGGCATGCACACTGAAGCGCCTCGGCCTCCCGCTAAGCGCCCAGGCTCGCGCTCTCTAAGCAGCCCTCGCTGTCCTGCAGCTGTGCACAGCCCGACAGGGCCCAGCCCCCGCCCCACGCTCTGCCCGCTGTCCCAGCCCTGCCGCGCCTCGGTCACTCCAAGGCCGGCGCGCTCTGCTGCACTCCACCCGTTTTCTCCGCTGCGCTGTCCCGGGCGGTCGGGGCACGCTGCCCGCGGCTGCCAGGGTGCGTCCCATCCCCCAGTGCCTTACCTTCTGAGCTACATCCACACCAAGAACGAGAAAGAGGTTTTCCTGGCAGTGAGACCCGCTCCAGAGGCGCTGTGATAGGGGCGTGGCCTTGGCGCTCTGAAGGTTTCTCCAGAGCTTCCTGGACTCAGAGCTGCAAAACCGAGGCGGCCATGAGGAGACTGACAGCCTTCCGCGCAGCTCCAAAGCCCAGCTCACCGGCAGAGGGCACCCAGCCTCAAGGCCGCTGTCCGTGCCCCACCCGTCCTTCCACAGAGCACCCCCCGCAGTGCACGCGCTCGGAGGGCTTCTCCCAGGAGCAGACCTGGGGGCCACCGGGTTGTCACCCCTGTGCCTCGTCGGGTGGCTCCACAGCGGATGTGCACAGAGCAGAATGCGGATGTGAGAACGGAGAGGGGAATGGGCAGCGTGTCACGGCCAGTGTCGCTGCTGAGCGCAGTGGGGGCCGGGAGGGGCCCCGAAGCTGCAGGACCAGACGGGACACACTAAGCACTTAATCTCCGTCAGGACCCTCTGGCGTTCCAGACCACGAGAGCAGGCTCTGTTCCTCCTCAAAGAGCCACTGGTCTTCGGCCACATCAGCCCCCGTCTGTGGGCGGCCCCGGAGGCAAGGTCCCCCAGGGCCGTGCTCTGCAGCAGCCCCGCAGAGGCTCTGGCCCCGTCCCCAGCCCCCTGGCTACCTGCAGGACTCCACGAAGGCCTGTGCCCAAGAAGACGGGCACCTGCGCGAGCAGCCTGCCTTTCCCCGCGGCTGAAATCCCACCTCCTCACCTCTCTGGAGGCCTCAGGCCAACGCCTCCGGCAGCGCGGCCCAGCCCACGTGTCTCCCCGGAGCACAGTTCCTGCCAACTCCGAGGCCTCAGAGGGCGGCCATCTGGATACGAGTGACTGGGCCTGGAAGCCTCAGCCCTGTGGGCAGTGCCGACACGGGCTGACCCTGAGGCTGGATGGCAGCTCCAGGAGCCCTTCTGCCCATGTCCAACCTCACGAGTCCCTCCTGCCATGCACAGACACCAGACGTCTGGTGCCCAGATCAGTTTGTCCTGGCGCTCAGAGATGGCACTTCCGGAGAATACACCTGGGCTGGGGTTGCCATGGGACGCACACAGGTGGCCTCTCTAAGAAGTAAACACAGAGCCTCCCTCAGCTACTTCAGCGAACAGTACAAAGGGGATGTGCTGAGCCGTGCTTAGTTCCAATCTAAGGTCATTACCACAGTCTGTGTATAGGTGAGAGGCCAGGATTTTCTTCCTTGTTTGCTTCTAAAAAATGGTCTAAGACGGAAATGTCTTCAGTGGTCTCCTTGACTGTGACCTCTTGAAAAGCAAACCTAAAAATGTTTTCATAGCTGACAGCAGGCTAGAGAGAAAGAACATTCTGAAGTTAGGGGACACATACCCACATTAGGCCACCTGATATGCCAGCTAACTTAATACAAATGAAATTGGTACTTGACTCTACTTAACTGGACGATCAGCGCTGCCAACCTTTGCCAGTCATTCCTAAAATCTCTGCACGGGGCACAATCATGGAATGAGAATGGCAGGACCACAGGATGTGGGTCAGGACACACCTCCATCAGTGGCACAGGGAGAAGGTGACTGCTCACATCATCCCGAGTCCCAGTGAGCAGGGCACAAGAGATGTCTGCAGTGTGCAAGGGGAATGCGTGTATTCTGCCCAGGGGGGCGGTTTCTATACTCACCTAGTGTGTCCTGAAAAATTTCCATTATCCTTAAACCTTCTCTACTACATCAATCACTCTGGAAGAAAATCCTAGTTTCCAAACAAGCCTCACTGCAGAGCTGACTGTACTAAGAGTGGACCTGTCAGAGATCCAGGAAACTGGTTTAGAAAACACACAATCCAAGGGCTGGCGCTCTAGCTCAGTGGAACCCTGCCTGCCTTGGAAGCACAGGTCCTGAGTTCAATTCCTAATACGAGGGGGGAAAAAAGGGAAAAATCCCCGACACAGTCCATCCAGTTTCCTTCCTTAGCGATTTTACTTCTCTCTGTTCTTTGGTATTTGGGGTGAACCAATTTTGGAAGAGATAACAGAAAGAAAAGAGAAGCAATGTTAGGAGGAAGACTGGCAGGAGAGGAGCAGTGGTGGAAAGGCCCACCGACAGAGAGGGCCAGAGGCAGTAGGGGCAGCACTGGAGGAGGGGGCAGGGTGAGGGCGGACACCCGCCTCATCACGCTGACCCTGGACTGTGCCTACGTGCGCTCAGGGGCTGGGACTTCCCAGAGTTGCAGCTTCAGAATTGGGGCAGAGAGTGCCTTCTCCCGTGCCTGAAGGGACTGCGGGACGGGGAGGCGGGAGGACGTCAGGGGAAGCAGCTCAGCTTGGGGTCCCCGCGTGCCCTGGTCTGACCCATTTCTGCACCTCAGGAGGATGGGCCAGCCGAGCACCTGGCAAGGGACAAAGGCCAGGAGAGAAGAGGACACTCAAGGCCTGGCAGTCCCCACTCCCAGCCAGTGCAGTAAGGCCTGCTGGAGGCTGCGGGCATTTGGTGTGTAGCACAGTGGCACTGCACCGGTGGGGGCCCTGCAGAAATACCTCTGAAGGTGGGTCAGCAGCAGTCCCTGCCGTCCAGAGTCCTCCCTGGTGCGACTGCCGGGAACCGTGCTCCCTCGAGGCAGGAGGACGTCCCCGCGGACGCGGCTCTGCAGGTCTCTGCAGCAGTTCTGAGCACTTGGCTGGAGACTCCTGGAAGCTCTTGAACTCCCCCCAGGCGCCGCTCAGCTCTCCCGGGTCAGGGCCCCGGGTGGGGCAAGGCGGGCGGCCCTCCGCCCCGACGCCGCGGGCTCCCGCGTCCCAGCGAAGACTGCTGCGGCTGAGCCTTACCCGTCCCGGGCACTCACGGCGTCCCTCAGCTACCTGATGGAGGGAACCCCTGCCTCGTTCTTCCACGTCACGCGCGGACTCTCCTCCCAGCTCCGGCTCGCCTTGCATCTTTGTGCAGCCAGGGCAGCGGGCCGATGGGAAGCAGCTCGGAAGACATGCAGCCGCTGCGCCGGACGGGCTGGGGCGTCTTGTTTCCTGCAGTGGCCGCGAGCAGCCGCGGGGCCCACAGCTCCTGGGCGCCAGGAACGCGGCCCGCGCTGCCGCTTGGCGTCCGCACGCGTGGGTGGCGAGTCCAGGACCGGACGGGTGTGAAGCGCGGAGGGCGAGCCCGGAGGTCCCGTGCCTGGTGAGCCGGGAAGAGAGCGGGCACGCGCGCGAGGCCGGGTCGTCACCCAGCGCCCGGCGGGCCTCAGTACCCCAGACCGCGCCACGCGTTGCATAGCAACGGCGCTGCCGGGCCGCTTCCGGCCGCCGCCGTGACGCCAGCGCGCCGCTGGGGCGTGGCCAGGACCGGTTGGCCCGGCCCTTCCGCCGAGCTCGCGAGTACGCGCCGCGCCCCGCCGCGGGGCGGCGGCCTCCCTCCCCCCCCCCGGGCCCGCGCCCCGCCCTCCGCCCGCCTGCGACGCCCCGGGCCGCGCGCGGAGCTCCCGGAGCCGGGCCGAGCCGCGTCCCCGCCCTGGAGGGTGCCGTGCTGCTCCGGGAGCCCCCGCGGGCCGGGCGCCCTGAGGACCGAGGCCCCCAGCCCGGTCGCGGACACCTGGGTCTTGAGCCGAGCCTGCTTCCCAGTTGCCCTAACTTTCTGAGGCGGAGCGTCCACGGCCAGAAGAGCAGCGCGGGCGCGGGTCAGGCGGTGCCTCCCCTGGGGCCTGTGCCGTTCGGGGTCTCAGCCTCCTCCCCGGCAGTCCAAAGCACCAGTCAACCCCTGCGCGCTCCCAGCCCCGGGGTAAGGGCCTGACGAGCGGCCCCCGCTCTGCCGGCGGACACTGCACCCCAGCGCACACCCCCAGCCTCCTGCAGTCAGCCCGCAGTGACACGGCTCCGAGGCAGCCACGCCCGGCCTTCCCGGCGGCGGACCGGACCGGACTGGGGAAAGGGTGCGGCGTTTCCCGGCTCCTGCCGGCTGCGACCCCACCCCGCGGCCTGGCAGCGGGACGCGTCCTGGCTGAGGTCTGGGCGGCGAAGGCAGGTTCCGAAGGCTGCGGCCTGTCTGTCTGTGGACCGCCCCGCTCCTGTGTGAGGCAGAGCCCGCACGGGCCCGGGTGAGCAGGAGAAACCTTTCTGGGCTCCCCCAGGAGTCTTCCTCGGGACACTTTCCACGAGGCCTGCACCCCGAGGGGTTGCCCGGAGGGCAGGGCAGGCAAAGGTGGGTTAGGGCCTTAGCACCGCCCTGCAGCCCAGCCCGGGGAGCGGGTGCCGGCCCCTCCACCCTGAGGGGACTTCGGGCCAGAGAGCGGCCTGGGAGGGGAGCCAGCCCTTCCAGCCGTCATCCCTGCCCAGCCCTCCTCCGGGCTCCCACTCCTCCCACCCTCTGCTTCTTGAGTCCTGTCCTTGTCTGAATTACTCAGTACCTGGACATCAGCTGCCAAGCTACTGAAAAATTTGATTTTAAGTGCAAGATGAGCTCATTCCCTGCATCCGGGACCATCCCCACCCCACTTCCTAAGTGACACATCGGCCTGGCAGCACCCAGGGAGTCCTGCTGAGGGCTCAGTCTTGGCCCTGTCAGTCTAGAACCCGCAGTGGCCCTGCAGGCGTCTGGCTTTGCAACGAGCTTCAGCTCACTTCCTCATGACCAGGGGCAGCGTCAGCCCACAGGTCCTGCCGTCCGTCCACGCGCACTGCTCACTGTTCTCACCATCCACGATCCTTCGGGCATGCAGTGTCCTTGTGTGTGGGGCAGGGGACTGAGCCTTGGCCCACAGAAGCGACCGGAAGTGGAGCAGGAGCAGCTTTCCTGCCATCAGCAACTCCTCAGGCCGGAGCCTCAGCTTTAGAGTGGAGAATGAGAAGCGCACTGTGCCCTTAGGGTGGATTAGGGGGCAATGACCCAGGAGCCCAGCAGCAGCAGCAGGACCCAGGTCTGGCGGCCCTGGGGGAGGAGCCGCATCCCGCCCCGCAGCCCAGGGTGCTCTGCAGAGCCTGGGTGACCCTTGCACTCCTGGAATCCCCGTCCTTCTCCAGGACCCTGGCACCCTCTGAGCCTGCGGTGTCTGGCCAGCAGGTCGGCTGCAGGGCCTGTTGAGCCCCCTGAAGGCACAGGGGGAAGAGTGCGACCCCCTGCATTCTGGAGCCCAGCTCTGTGCTGGGCCATGGCATTCGGAGGGGGCGACGCGGGGCCATGCTCAGCATGAGCCAGCACAGCTCTGGCGAAGACTGGTGACAGAGGCAGGGCAGGAGGGAGAAAGCCCCCAACCCTCCCGCAGTCCTAGGTAAAGGGTGGAGACGCCCTTATGCCCGTCGTGCCCCTGCAGCAGTCCGCGGCAGGCTAGGGCAGGACAAGCCAGAACTGTTTCTGCTGAGCTGCTACAGCTGCCGTAAGGAGGCATCGATCCCGGGTGCCGTGGGCATCCCGGCCGCTCAGGAGAGGGCCGTGGTCAGGCAGGCGGGCAGACGAGATGGAGTCTCACCAGGCCCCGCCCCTGCCTGCACCCAGCGCGGGAGGAAGTGTGGGACACAGCTGAGCAGCACCCTGGGGCGACAGCTCCAGGAGGAGGGGGCTTCTATGCCCTGGGTGACCCTGAGTTGGGTTCATCTTTCCCTGGGTGTGGGGGTGGGTGACATGGATTCCTGCGGCCCACAGCACTGGCCACGCACAGCTCAGCCTCTGTCTCCAGAGGGCGACATGGCCATGAAGCGGATCAGAGCTGTGATGACAGGAGGCTGGCAGCACGGGGCTCTGCGGCAAGAGATGAGGACACCAGGCTTGGGCTGCGGACCTGGCTGGGGAAAGGGTGTGGCGTTTCCGGGCTCCTGCCTGCTGCCGTCCCACCCCGCGGCCTGGCAGTGGGAGGTGTCCTGGCTGTGGTCTGGGGGGCGAAGGCAGGTTCCGAAGGCTGCGGCCTGTCTGTCTGTGGACCGCCCCGCTCCTGTGTGAGGCAGAGCCCGTGGGACCCCACGGGCCGGGTGAGCAGGAGAAACCTTTCTGGGCTCCCCCAGGAGTCTTCCTCGGGACACTTTCCACGAGGCCTGCACCCCGAGGGGTTGCCCGGAGGGCAGGGCAGGCAAAGGTGGGTTAGGGCCTTAGCACCGCCCTGCAGCCCAGCCCGGGGAGCGGGTGCCGGCCCCTCCTTCCTGGCGTGCGGAGTCCCCACAGCATAGCACCTAGACGGCCTCGTCCTGTCTTGGTGTGGGAGCCACAGGAGATAGCCCTCTCCTTCCCCACAAAGCTGACGGTGCAGCTCCTGCACCCACTTCAGCGCTCAGGGGCCATGTGACCTCACCAAGGCCAAGCACTTGTCAGAGAGGACAGGGACCTGGGTCTGGGCCTTCAGGTCACTGCTTCCCAAGACTCCTCCCAGGCCTGGGCTGGTGGGCTCCAAAACAGGCCTGAGCGGAGCCAAGACTCCAGCAGACCCAGGGGACGCGGGGACACGTCCTGCCCTAATGGCGCTTTTTCCCTATACCCAGGGCCGTTCACCATGGAGAAGAGCGAGGCTCGGTGTCCCCATCTGAAAGAAAGCTGTGCCTGTCATGCCGCAGGAGGAGGCTGCCAGGCCCTTTCTGGCAGTTACTCCAGTGTGTCTGACCTGCTGTTGGCAGCCTGCCTGACGCATGCAGCCCAGCTAACGGGAACGGCCAGGCATGAGTCATCAGCTAGCTGACTCACCTGTGTGTGTTTGGAAGTGTACCTGTGTGTGAGTGGATGAATGTCTGTGCATCCTGGTGTGCACATCTCTGGGGGGGAGAATAGGGGGGAGAGGGAGAGAGAGAGGGAGGGAGAGGGAGAGACAGGGAGAGGGAGAGAGACGGAGAGAGGGGGAGAGAGGGAGGGAGGGAGGGAGGGAGCGCACACTGTGTGTCCTGGCGCACCCACGGGGCCCTGAGGTCAGCCCTGTGCGCCTCTGGCCTCCTCTGCTGGGCCCGGCCTCTGCTGGGGTCCTGCTGGCGCTCCCTGGGCCCTGCTCCCTCCATTCCCGCCTGTCCTTCCCTCCCCATCACTGTCCCTCCGATGTTCCCTGCCCCACGTGGGCTCCAGCCACTGGCCGTGCGGCCACCAACCGGTGGGACAGTGCTGGGGTCAGGGCTGGATCGGCCCCTCCCGGGCAGCCGGGCCCTCCGAGGTCTGTCCCAGCACCTATCCCTCCCTGCCTGGCTGGGGGCTCCACTCCAGCCCCTGGGGTCCTTCCTCTGCACCACCAGGCGCCAGGCCCTCCTGCCCTTCCCCATGTGCCCTCACATGGCGCCCAAGGGACCCGAGCGAGGCTCCCACCCTGTCCCCCAGGGCAAGCAGCGCCTCTGCTCCTCCGGGCCGCTGAGACCCCGCTGCAGGGCCTGCCCAGCCCCTGCCTTTCAGCCCGGGCTCCTGCCTGCACCTCCTGTGCCCACACCGCTCCGCTCCCCCTGGCTGCCCTCTTCCTGCACTCCCCGGGCATCGCTCGCCCCCAGGGTGCCAGCCCAGGCTGCCTGCAGAAGGCCTCTCGCAACCCCCAGCACTTCCATTATGTAGGCTCCCCTGGGTTCGCTGAAGCCCCCCGCTCCAGAGAGGGCGGGGTGTGGGGACCCCACTGGCAGAGCCCACCGCAGCTTGGCCCAGGCCACCCTACCTCCCCCGGACCATCTAGCCCGGCCTCGCGTCCGCAGACCCTTCTCCCCCGCATCTTGCCAGGGTGAGCCCAGACCATAGGCCACCACCTGCCCGTACTCCGGCGCCCACAGGTCCCGGGCTGGTGGTAAGGAGGACAGCCTGGAAAGGAGCCCGCTTAGCGCTCTCCGCCCAGCTTAGCTCTCAGTACTCTCCCCTGACCTAGAAAGACCCGCAGGAGGCGCCGGGCCGGGTGGGAGAAGGGGGCCGGGGCGGGGCCTCAGCTGACGGGGCGGGACGGTGGCTTGCGAGGCGGGGCTCTCGGCCGGCTCCAGGAGACCTGGGTTAGGGTCGGGGGCTGTGGCGGGCGGGCGGGGAGGGGCGGGGCCTCGGCGGACGTCGCCAATGGTCTGAATGAGGCGGGCGGGCGGGGCGGGGCGGTGGTCTGGGGCGGGTCCGGTGCGGGTCCCAGGCTGGAGGTTCAGACAGCATCCGCAGTCCGGGTCTCGCTTCTCGCGGCGGCGCAGGGCCCCGGACCCGCGCCCGCTGCCAGCGCCCGGGAGCCTGAGCCACCACCCGGACCACGACCGGAACGCCGGGCGCCGGGGCCCGCACCGCTGGCCGCTGCGATGTGCGACTGCTTCCACGTGGTGCTGCCCACCTGGCCCGGAGCCCCCGGCAGTGGTGCGCCTCCTCCCCGCCTGCAGCCCTGCCCTGCGGGTGGGCTCCGCGGGCGGGCGGGTCCCTGCCTCTCCTCCCGCGCCCACACCGCCCGGCCTCCGCGCTCTCCCGGTCTCTGCTGCTCACTTTGCCTCTGTCTGCACCCTCCGTTCCCGTCTGTCCCCGCCTGACCCCCCTTCTCTGCCACTGCCCCTCTGCTGTAACCCGCCCGCGCTGGGCGTGGGGCGAGGCCGCCGCTGACCTGCGCTGGGGAGCGGCCTGTCTGCATGGAGAGTAGGGGTCCTGGGCTTGGCCAGGGGCAGGGGCGTTCCCGAGTGTCACCAGCCAGGTGGTGGCGGGCGGGGCTATGCGCGAGGCCCAGGGCTTGCTGAGGTGTGTGAGGGTCGGAGCTCGAGCTCCAGGCGCCTCTGTGTGCTGGGCAGATGGGTGGGCGCTGCAACAAGGTGACGCCCGGGGCCACTGGAGTTTGGGCACTTGGTGCTCTTGTTCACTGTCTGCCCTGGGACTCTTGCGGGGCAGAGAGGGCTGCAGGGCTGCCTTCTGGGCTTGGCCAGCGTGCCGCAGCCGGCCACACCCAGCGTGACCTGGCCAGCCGCTGGCCAGGGAAGGTGGTGGTGCTGCACCGACTCAGACTGGACCCCCTGGGGGAACAGGTCGCTGACGCTGAGGGTGCTCCGCCTGGGTGTGGCTGCCGCCTGCTCTGGGAGCTCCCAGGCCCACCTGTCTGGCGAGGACAGGACCGAGCGTGGGAGGCTTAGTCTGAGGGGCCCCAGCACAGGGAGTCTGGCCGCTGGGAGTCTCTGGGCTGCCCTTGCCCCTGCCTTGGCCTGGCCGCAGCGGGAGAATGGTGGCCTTGTGGGCGTGGCCCCGGGCCCCTGACCCGTCAGTGGGTTTAGATCAGTCCCCTCCCACGGTTCTGAGGACCCCACCTCTGCCTCTTGCTTGCCGGGGTGCCTGCTCCCATGCTGTGCCTTCCTCTTCTCCGGCGCGAGGCCCCTGGGGTGCAGGTCCAGGGCCGTCGCAGCAGCCTCCACCTCCCAGAGGGCTGGGCCCTGGCGCCCTCTGTGCTGCAGGCTGGTGCATCTGTGCTGGTGCACTGGCCTGCTGGGCCGTCTGCAAGCTCGGGGGAGGCTCAGCGGCCTCCTACAGACCCTGTGGACACCCACCTGGCCAGCGCCTGGATTCCATCCGGCATGCGGGCCCCAGGGACCCCGGCCTACGTTCCTGATAAAGACACCTGGGGCTGGTCCTTCTGTAGCGGCAGACACGTTGTAGAGGCCAGAGCTGGGTCGGCCTGGCCTGCCCTCGTCTCCGTCCACTCCGAGCCTGTCCTCTGTACCGGTCGTGCAGGTCCTCAGTCCCCTGGAGCCTTGCCTGCCCAGAGCCTGTCCTGTCCGCTGTCCAGGGGGCAGGGAGCCTCTCCTGTCCCGCTTTGCAGAGGCTGCCCCCTGGTGGCTGTACTTTGCATGTGCCCGAACGTGCTGCAGAGGGATCCGCCCAGTCCAGAGCCATCCAGCTCCTTCCCTCGGAAGGGACCCTGGAGCGTGTGACCTCACATCCAGCTCCTGATGGTGGTGCCACGCAGGTCACTGTGTGCCGCGGCTCCCCGAGGCCGACCCGAGTCCTGGAGGCTCAAGGAGCGGATGGGGAGCCTGGACCCGGCCCAGGTCCCTGTCTCCGCGGCGGGTGGGCCACGGCGTGGCTGGGCCTCTCCTAAGAGAGCTCCGTGAAGGGCTCGCCGGTCTCCGCCTGACTGGTGCCCTCCGCGCTGCAGGCCGGGCTGTGGGTTGGGATCTGCCCCTCTGTCCTGGAGGGCTGCCACGGCAGGCGGTGCTGAGAGTCAGGGGTCTCCGTGCCATCCCCCATGAGCAGGCCGCCTGCAAAGTGGGCCCCGGGGCCAGGCCGGGAGGTGCAGGTCCGCGCCAGGGCGGCGATCCGGCCAGAGCTCCCCGCCGCATGCTTTGGGTGGCACGTGCAGGTCTGACGGGAAGGGGAACCACAGGGACCGGCTGTCTCAGGCCTTCCTCAGGGGAGGATGGGGACTGAGGGGCCAGAGGGCACCCCACCCCACCCCTGATGAGGCGGGTTCTCAGAGCCTACCACTGGCGGTGGCTGGGGGTTGTGTTTTTTCTTGTTGTTGTTTTTAGCGCTGCGCATCGAGCCCTGGGCCTTTTCACCAAGCTGCATCTCCAGCTGTTGAAATAATTTTTAAACAGTTTGAGGCGGTGTCTCCATGAGTTGCAGCCAGGTGGGCTTCTACCTGCCGTGCCCCTGCTGCAGCTCCAGCGGCGCTAGGATTCCAAGTGTGCACGCTGTGCCCAGCATCTGCTGCGCGCTCCTGGCGGTGCCCAAGCCCCTCCTGAGGCTGGCCTGGGTGTCCCCGCCTCGCTCCCTGCCGCAGGCCTCAGGCTGTGCCTCCCTGGTGCAGAGAAGGAAAGGCAGGTGGCCGGGGGTGGACAGGTGGGTCACACTGGCAGGGCCCTCTAGGCCCCCGTGCCCGAGCAGGTACGTGCCTTCCCCTGCCCAGGCCTGAAGCCTGGCCTGCAGCAGGAACGCCCTCTTTCCCTCTTTTCCACCGAGGTGAGCTCCACCCTGGGCCAGGGTGGTCACGCCTCTCCCAGGAAGCCCCTGTTGCTGGGGTGCCCACTGTTCCCCGCACGGGCCCCTCCGTCCTTGCTCCCGTGAGTCTCAGGTCTGGCGTGGTGTAGTGTGTGTGCAGGGAGGAGGGGAGAGGCCCTGAACCCTGTGTGTGGGGGGCACGGGCCATCTGGGAGTCCCTGGCACCTCTGCTATGACAGGAAAGCCAAGATCTCCCTTGGGGCGGCGACCCTGTCCTCAGGGCTGTGAGGTGTGAGGGGTGCCAAGCCGGGTCTGTCTGTCTGGGAGCTGCCCAGAGCCAGTGTGCCCTAGTGACCTTGGGACCTGAGGATCGCACAGGAGCAGGACAGGGACCCACCCAGTCTTCTTCAGCCAGAGTGTGGTCACGGCCGGTGTGGCCGCGGGCGCCGTCAGAAAGGGCTTCCCTGCAGGAAGGGCCAGTCTCGCAGAGGCCAGGAGGGTCGCCCGGGGGTGCAGCGGGGAGGAGGGCAGAGCAGAGGTCTGGCAGAGCCTGGGTGGGAGCTGGGGTGGGCGCTGGTGGTGATGCTGGAGCCGCGGCGGCCACTGCTAGAGGACACAGAGTCCCTCGCCAAGTGCCTTAGGACAGCTGCAGGAGAAGAGATGAGACGGGTGGGGTAGCCCTGGTGTCGGGGGGGTCGGCTAGTGGGCCCTGGGGCCTTGGCACACACAGGTCCTCAGTGGGCGCAGGAAGGGTACTGGGTCCCCTCCCTTTGCCTTACTCAAAGGCCCTGAGAGGGTGTGTGTGTGTGTGTGTGAGAGAGTATAAGTGCGTGCGTGTGTGTGTGTGTGTCCTTGCCCAGCCTTGCCCACCCTGCCTCTGTCTTCAGGTTTCTCATTATTTTTCTTTTTTGGGAAGGCTTAGGCCAGTGGACCCAAGGTCTGCCTTGCTAGATAAATATTTAATAGTCAGAAGCACTTTCTTAAATGGAAAACTGGATCCGGGCCCAGGAGGCAGGAGCTGCGCTCCAACCGCCTGGCCCCCGGTACCGCAGAAGGCCTTGTAGTCTCTGCCAGCGTCCTGCGGGCCTTCTGCTGACCCAGAGGCCCTGGCTGGCTCTGTTCCTTGGGTCCACGCAGACTTGCCGGCTGTCCTCAGGGAAGGAGCCTCGCGCTCGGGTCCTGCTGGACACAGCACGGAGGCTGAGGCCCAAGGGGCTGCGGGCAGCTCCCGCTGGGTGGCGGCCGGGCTCCTCAGGTCCTGGCTATAGGTGCAGACGGCACCGCAGCGGGTCGGAAGGCCCTGCTGACCTAGCCCCTCCAGGCCGGTCTGGGCTCAGGCCCTGGGCCTCCACCCGCCCGGCGGAGTCGAGCCAGCCACCCTCAAGGCATGTGCCGGGTGCAGTGTGTCTCCCTTGCTTCCTGGAAACCCTCCACCGTGATGTCCAGTGAAAGTGGGGTGCTCTGTGAGTGTGGGAAAGGCAGCCCCCAGCGTTCCCCGTCACGTGCTCCTGGGTGGCAGCGGCACACAGGCCATCTCCTCCGCAGACGCAGCCCCTGGGAAAGCCCTGCTCTCGCCTGGCCCTCCCTGCTGACTCACTCTCAGCTGCCCTCAGCCCTGCCCGGCTTTGCCAGTGCCAAGTTCCCATGGAGCTTAGGCACTGGGCCAGGGCCAGTGTGCCATGAGCGCCAGTTCTCAGGGTCTGGGCTTGGAGTCAGACCTTGCTGTCCCCCCACTGTCCACCCCATGAGCCTGGCCACCTTGGCCAGCGCTGGGCCGCGGGGTCCGGGGAGCAGAGGAGACGGGGGGGCCTGCTGGCAAGTCAAGGGCCCCTGCGGGATGGGACAGTAGTCGTGGCCAGGCCATGGCAGGGGATCCAGCCCAACCCTTTCCCCTACAAGTCCGCCCCGACTCCAGCGCCCTCAGAGGGACCTGTGGGAGCCGGGAGGGCGGCCTCTGGTGGCAGGTGGTGCGCTGGGCATGGCTGTGCCTCTCCGCGGGGAGGGCGCTGGCCGCACAGTAGGGCTGGAGCGGCAAGGCCTGCGCTCTTCCGGCCATGGGTGGGCACCGCTGGAGGAGGGACCGAGCAGGGCTTCTCCCAGGCCCAGGGGAGACAGGGCTGCAGGAGGCCGGCAGAACGAGGGCGCTTGGTCATGGCTTGGGGGGGGCTGGTTGGTTTGAGCAACCAGCCTGGCTCAGGAGGGCCCGGGGCACCGACAGCTGGCAGGGGTCCTGCAGGGCACAGTCCTGGGAACAGGGCCGCAGGCCTCGCCCGCCATCCCCTCGCGTGGGACCTCTGTCCTCTGTGGCCGTGAGGCTTTCGCAGCCGCCTGTCGAGGGCAGGGCTGGGAGGCCTCTCACCCGTTGGCCCCTGCACACCGTGGCTGCTCCCCCCGGACGTGGCCCGGCTGGCTCCTGCTCGTGACTTCCACAGTGTGGAGGCCCCATCCCGGCTGCTGTCAGCAGCTCACGCCTGGTGTGCTGGACAGCACTGAGGGCAGCAGCCATTCCCACACTGACCACCCAGGGCTGCTGGCCCTCTGTCCTAGAACCCATTTGGGGGCCCAGCTGTGTGGGTCTACAGCAGCCCGCCTGTGGGTGCATGTGCTCACAGCCACCAGGTCTGCCAGCCAGCTGTGGGTGCAGGGTGTGCTCTGCCCAGGCCTGCCGAGCGCCCAGAGCAGCATGCTGGGAATGGTAGGCTTGGCAGCCACAGTACTGGGTATCGGAACCGGGTCCGGGGCAAGGGGAGGTGTTTCCATAGGACCAGAGGGGCGTGGGCTTGTTAAAGACGCTGGCTGTGCCCTCGCTGGAGCTCTGAGGGTGAGGCTGGCACGTGTGAGCCGGCAGGTGTTGGGGCCCAGGCTGCCTCAGGTCCGGGCTACCCTTGGTTCCTCTCTTTCTTTTCTGAGACAGGGTCTTGCTGTATAGTTCAGGTTGCCTAGAACTCACTGTGCAGCCCAGACTGGCCTCAAATTTTCAAGGATCCTCCTGAGTGCTGGATTATAGGTGTATCGCACCACGCCCGGTCCAGTTTGCCCTTGGATGGCTCCTCCCTTTGCGCCCCTGCGTCCCCAGAGGCGCAGCTCTGAGCACCCAGCACCCACAGGGAAACTGAGGCCAGGCCCTCGGGGGACCTTGCCTCCCATCTGTGTAGATCTACACAGCAGGACTGTGCGTGTCGGCCGCACTGGCTGGGTGATGCGTGTGACTCAGAAGATGGGCGTTTCCTCCAGAGTCGGCTGCCTGGGCTGGGCTGGCCTGGTGGGGTCCCGCGCCCTGGCTCACAGAGGCTGGACACCGGGATCTGGCCTGCTCGGCCTGTCCGGTAGCCACCCACTCCTCCGGAGGGTCGGGGTCTTGGCAGGGCTCCTGCAGGTGGAAGGGGCGGGAAGGCCTTGGGGGAGGGGCAGGGGAGGAAGCTGAGGGCGGGAGGCGGAGCCGGGCTCCTTTGGGCCAGGCCAGCATGCGCCGGGCAGCTCCCTGTCCGTGCCCTCTCGGCCTGGGCACCCACCCCGCATCCTTCAGCAGGTCAGTGGGGTCGGGTGGCTGCCAGCAAGGGGCCGGTGGGTCGGCGTTGGACTACAGGGTTGTCAGTCAGCAGCAGCTCCAGATAATTTGTGCCAGGGCCAGCGGGGCTGGGAGGGCTTCACCAGGGGACGTCTTGACCCCCAGGCTCCCAGAGGAGCTGGGCCCCAGGCACGTGAGGGCACCGGCCTTGGGAGGTGGTCTGGGAGAGCCTGGGCTGTGGGGTGATGCCAGGGCGTCTGGCTGGCCTTCCCACCGGTGAGCCACAGAGCCGGGGGGGCCGCTTGGTGCCCGGGGCCAGGGTGGGTGGGGTCGTGGAGGTGGCTGGGGAAGGACTAGCTGCCTCTCGGGGTGCGGGGGGCGGAGCGCCTGGGGATCACACTGCCGCGGAGGGGCTGTGGTTACTGGCTCCTGGGACAGGAGGCGGACTGTTGCTGTCGGCTGCTGAATTCCTTGCAGGTGGGGGGCAGGTACACTTGTCTTCTGCCTCAGTTTCTCCTAGGTGCTCCAGCTGCCCCTCTAGTCTCAGGCCTTGGGTCTCTGAGTCTGGGTGGGTGGGATTTAGCCCTTGCCAGGAGTTTTGACCAACTTCTTCCCCCCTCTGCCCACCTCTCCCAGTCCTACTCTGCACCTAGTATGCCAAGTGGCGCGCCCAGAGCCACATTCAGGGGACGGGGCCCTGCTCAGAAGCAGCGGCCGGGTGACTGCACTCTGTGGGGAGCCCCAGGAAGGAGCAGCCTTAGATGGATGGCACCAGGGAGCTACAGAAGGTCGCTGCCCGAGAGGGTGGCGGGAAAACCCGGAGGCTGCTGCTGCAGCCCTGGGAGTGGCCGTGGGCGGAGGGAGACAGCACAGCACGGCGGCTCTGCCCCCACCCCGGCCACAGTCGCTGCAGAACACCGGGGCGGCGCTGAGCCTCGGAGCTGCTCGCAAGGGCTGTGGCCTGTGACCGTCCGCAGAGCCGCGGCCTTCCGGTGAAGCCACGGCTGGGCGAGGCTTCGGTCACACCAGCGCCTCTGCCCTTATCTCTCGGCCTGCTTCCAGGTCCCCAGAGGCCAGGTGCGAGTCGGGGCCCCCGATCCTGCTGGGGTGCTCAGGACCTGGCCTAGAAGAGCCCAGTTGCAGGAATACAGCCTGGGGCGGAAGGGGCCGGAGCGCTGGGGTGTTAGTGGTGGTGCCTGAGGCTGTGTGGAGGGTAGGCGTCTGGGAAGTGCCAGGTGCCAGTGGCCAGGCCTGGTGGGGGCAGCCCAGGTGTGCCACCTTCATGTCGTCTTGTCAACAGCCAGTGCCATTACCCGGGCTGGGCCGAGGCCCTGCTCCTGGTGCTGGTGGGGCTGGCCGGACAGGATGTCCCCTTCCGGTTTGCTCGCCCCGGCCAGCCTTCTGCCAGCCCTGGGCTGCAGAGGGCCTGGCAGCCTTAGCTCTCAGCCCTGGGCCGGCTGGCCTCCCTGGGCCCTGCCCAGTGCCGTGGCTGGCTGGACCTTGGTGGGCCGCGGCCAGACCCTCTCCCTGCTGCCCCCAGCGTGAGGTTGGCCCATGGCCTCCCATGTGGATCGCCTTTGCTTCCTGGCCCTGGATGCCCATGCTGCTCTTGGAGCAGATTTGGGTGTAGGATGGGCCCCTGCCTGGCGAAGGGAGAGCCCTTGCCCAGTTACCGCCTTGGGTCTGTGCCCCTGTCCAGAAACAGACCCTCCCCTGGCCAGCGTGGCTGCCTCTCCCCGGGCCTTTCAGACTGGCGCTCCCTGCCTGGGACTCCGGCTGGGCCGGAAGAGCAGCTGCTGTGAGCTGTCCAGCGGCCCCCTTCCGTCAGGGCCGGGCGTCACGGGACAGCTGCCCACAGAAGCGGCCCTGGGCAGGTTGGGGCCCTGAGGGCTGAACCCTGCGGGTCAGGGGCTCCCTCTCCGCTTCAGCGTCCTCCCGTGTGACCTACTAGCCCCCCTTCGGGGTGGGGAGGAAAGCTCTGGGCACACTAAGGAAGCCAAGCCCTAAGGAGCGCGGGCACGTGAACTGCCCTAACTTCCTGCTAGGGAAGCCGGCCCAGAACCCCCATCTGGCACCCTGTCCCATGCCCTCTTTACCCCAGTGACATCATGACAGGCCTTTGGGGTGGGGCTCAGGCAAGGGCCCCTGGGTGGGTGCGCGGGCAGAGGTGGGGTGAGCAGGTGTTTAGGGGACAGATGGGCCCCGTGAGTGCAGGCCGGTGTCTGACTGGCAAGTGAGATGGGTCCCGAGAACAAGGCCTCATTTGGCTGAGGATGGAGCTGGGGGAGAGGAGGGCTCCCTTCCCTTCCAGGCTGGGGAACAGAGTCTCGGGGAGGCCGGGGTCCTGACACTTTGCCCAGGGCGGGTTTTACAGATGTGGAAGCTGAAGCTGTGGCTTTCTTGGGGGGCTCTAAGGACCAGGAGCGGTAAGCAGGAGGTAAGGGCGGGCTTCGACAGCTCCCAGCCTCCCCTACTTCCCCTGCCTGGCACAGCCAGAGCCAGAGCACCATCCCTGCGCCCCAGAGACAGGGCCTGGGTGGAGCCACCTTCCAGGAGGGTAGGAGAGGCCTAAGGGGAAGGCAGGAGAGCTAGGCCAAGCAAGCACAGCCTCAGGGGCCTCCAGTGCTGCCGCCGGGGTCCAGGTAAGATTCGGCTCAGAGGGGAGAGGCTTGCTCAGGGCCCAGGGCACGCTGGCCAGAGCTGCAGCCAGAGCCGTGCCCTGCGGACTGGTTCCTGGTCTCTCAGGGACGGTCTCTATGGCCACGGCATCCGCTGCGGGACAGGAAACACATGGTCCCAGGGGCAACAGCACCCTGGGGTGCTGATTAGGCGCTGACTGGGCCCTTGAAGCCTTGAGGTCCCCTGGTAGGTAGCTTGGGGGGTACCTGCACCCCAGTTACCAGTAGTGCTTCTCTCAAGGGAGGTGGCCCCAGAGCCCAGGGCTTCGTGCAGGGGCAGCGTCCACGGCCACTGTTTCCTCTTTGAATATTTACTGCCACTCAAGGAGCATTTTCCAATGAAAATTTATTCACATAACCAGGCAGTGGGCCAGGTCAAGTCCCTGTAATTTACTGATTTCCTGTCTCCTAAGAAATAAACATAGTACCTGGCATGGCAAAGGGACTTTGAGTCATAAACACCAATGAAAAAAATCTTCTGAACCAACATTAGCAGAGGGATCGCTGGGCCTGATCAGCACCCAGCTTTTTTTTTTTTTTTTTGAGACAGGGTCTCACTTCATAGTTCAGGCTGCCCCTGAGCTCACTATGTAGCTCAGGCAAACCTCGAACTCAGCAATCCTCCTGCCTCTGCCTCCTGTGTGCTGGGATGACAGGCGTGAGCCACCGCGCCTGGTCCTGTGGTGTATAGCGCTGCAGATTGAACTCAGGACCTTGCACTTGCGAGGCAGAGCCGGAACCACTGAGCTGAATCTCTGGCCAGCACCAGCTCTTGAGACCAGTGAAGCTTCCGCCATGCGCTGAAGCCTCATTAACAGCCCTGTGGACTGTCCCCATCTTGTGCAGCACTGACTGTCTCACAATGGGTCTCAGTCTCCGGATTTCTTGGCCTGCTGTTTATCACTTCTCTGTGTTGACTTTATGTGGTATTTTAAACTTTCGTTGGAAAAGGTGAGAATCAGGACGTACCAAGGGCCCAGCGCCTGGCTGAGAGGCAGACCCTTCTCCCCAGGCGCCTCACTGTCCCCTGAGCTGCTGCTGCAGTGAGTGGTCCTGACAGCTCAGCTCTGCACCCAGGATGAGGCCAAGCTGCCCCGCACCCTCCCGGTGGCCTGGATTCTCACCCCCGCCCTCCTCCCGGGAGCTCCCGGGGTCCCCATGGGGATCCTCCAGCACCCTGGAGACAGACACTGAGCGCGGACCCTCATGCTAACTGGCCCGTTCCTCACTTGTGAATTCTCTTACTAACATTTTCTTGCTCATTTTTTCTACTGGGCTGTGTGTGTGTGTCTGTCTGTCTGTCAGGGATCAAACTCAGGGCCTCACAAGGCTAAGCGAGGGTACTCTACCACTGAGCTGTGCCTCCTGCCCTGGAATTTCTGTTCATCTTCTGGGAGCCTCGCTGCCAGCCTCTGACCCACAGTGATCCAGTACTGGGCGGGTGCCCAGAGGGGCCTGCACCCGTCTCTGAGAGCACCGGTTTTCCATGGCTTGCACACATGGGCTCTGCGTCTGGGCTCCCCTCGCTGCTGGCTTTAATCCGCATTTCCCCAGTGACAGAGGATGTTGACCACTTTCCCTCACTGTTCACTTGTATGTCTTGTTTTGTGAAATGTCTGTTGGAATATTTAAATAATATTTTTGGAGAAAAGCTCTTGCTGTGTATTTCAGGGGGGCTTGAGCTCACTACGTAGCCCAGGAAGTCCTGGAACTCATGGCAATCCTCCTGCCTCAGCCTCCCAAGTGCTGGGATTGCAGGCATGAGCCACCTCACCTGGCTTCAAATCACTAATTGTCTTTTTAAATTAATATATTAATGCATACAAATACTTAATTACATATATGGTATATATCCGTGATATGTATGTGTGTATAACATGTATTTTAATAGCCCGTGTTAGGTCCTCTGTGGACTCATCAGTCACACACTGTTCCGCGCTGAGGTGGTCACGCTGTGGGTGAGGTTGTGTGTCTTTCGCCTGTCAGTGTGTCCTTCGGCATCATACAGGTCCCCGATTCACCCTCCCCTGACCTCCGCACTGTTTCCTTGCGCTTTTCTTCTCCTCCTGCTCTCTGCGACCTTCTTCCCGCTCCGTACAGAGTCACCTGCTTTCACAGCTTCGTAGAGGTATAACTTGCTCGCCCGGAAGCCCACCTGTTGCAAACACGCAGCTCGGTCGTACATGGTACCTTACAGGGTTTGCCACCACCGCCCGTCGCTCGCACCCGCTGCGGGCCCCGCCCCGTGATGCTGGCTGTTGTGCAGAAACAGCCTCGAATCCCACACTATCTCCTGATCTCTCCCACCACTCCCTCTGCCTGTGCTTGTCACGTACGTGTCACGTCTGCACATGCCGCGTCCCGGTGACACGGGGTGGGGAGGCCTGCCGAGGAAGGCCCAGTGCGTGGGCAGGCCTCCGCCCAGCCGCTCCTCTGTGCATGGGGCTTGCACACGGCTCCCCGCCGGACTGGGCCCCGGTCCTTCTTCACAGAAGCTTGCAGCTGCTGCTCTGTGCCCTCTCGTGCCCTTGCAGCCCTGCCGGAGAGGGCCCGCGCGCAGCAACCCTGTCCTGCTTGTGCCCGGAGCCCAGAGGAGTCTCTCCCCCGCGTGTGCACCCGGCTCCTCCTGTGGATTCAGGCTGAGAAGCCTGGGGCTCCGCCGTTTCCGTGAGCAGCGGCTCTGCCCCGTGCTGTCCTGTGGTTTGAAGACAGTCTGCTGGACGCACATCCGCGGGGGACACTTGGTTACTCCAGAGCGCTGTGGTCTTCTGCCCTGAGCGGCTGCGCTGCGCCCCCGTGCCCTCCCGCGCTCCCGTGCCCTCCGCGCTCCCCCCACCGTGCCCTCCCGCGCTCCCGTGCCCTCCGCGCTCCCGGGCCCTCCCGCGCTCCCGTGCCCTCCGCGCTCCCCCCACCGTGCCCTCCCGCGCTCCCGGGCCCTCCGAGTTCCCCCCACCGTGCCCTCCCGCGCTCCCGTGCCCTCCGCGCTCCCGGCCCTGCCATGGACGCCTGCGCTCAGGCACTGCCGCTGCGTCTAGGGGAGATGTCAGTGTCAGGCTGTGCGCGCCCCTGCCCCTCACTGGGTCTGCAGGTTGCTGTCGGTCGGGCCTTTGCTTCTTAGCTGTTTCTCCACCTCCTTCTCGAATATTTTAGTCTTCCCTCGGGGCTCTAAGAGTCTGTTTGCTTCCTTTCATCTCTGCCCTTCTGTTCTTCAACGGACAATTTGTGTTAATCCACAAGGGTTTGGTCCTTCGGGCTGGCATCCCACCGCAGGTGAACGTCTCTGTCAAAGGTGAACGCCACAATTTCACTTGCCTTAATGAGCTTATCTCCCTTTCTTCCTTCCTCCCTTCTCTTTCCAGGCTCCCTTCCCCTCCTCACCACCCTCTTTTTTCTATGGTGCTTAGGATTAAACTCAAGACCTTCACACCAAGCTACATCCTCAGCCCTTTTTTATTTTGAGATAGTCTCAGTGAGTTACAAATGCCCCAGGCTTGACTTAAAGTTGCAATCCTCCTGCCTCAGCCTTCCAGACAGGTGAGATTGCAGGCATGTTCCGCCATGTCCCACCAAGTTCTATCTCCATAGGACAGTCCATCATTGTTAATCATCGGCATTTTATCTCCCACTAACTTCTTAGACATACTTTTCCAACAAACTTTGACGGCTACTTTGAGGTTTATTGCACCCAACATCTGCGGGTCAGACAGTTTCTGCTTGCTCCCCGCTCCCGCTGTGGACCGAACCTCCGGCTTCTCTGCGTGTCTCAGAGCGTGTCTGGGAACGCCGGGTGGCTGCAGTCACGTATTGCAGCAGCTCGGAGTCCTCCTTTGGCAGCTGGGCGTGGCTGTGCGCCTGTCGGTTCAGGGACTCTCGGGACCTCATCTGCGGTCCGCTCGCCCGGGCTCCCCGCCCCAGCCCTGGTCACCGGGCTGACCCAGCTTCCCTGCCCGGCGGCCCTGGCCCTGCGTCAGGCCCGTGCGCTCCCCTGCACACCGCACAGCCTGGGCCTCCTGCCGTCCCCACCTGGCGTCTCTGCTCACCGGTGCCTCTCTCCCTGCAGTGTCTGGCCACCAGCTACAGCCGGAAGAGCCAGATGCAGAGACTGAAGAGGACGCCTCTGTAAGTGTCCCTGCCTCAAGGGCCGGCCCGCCCTCTCCCAGGAAATGGCAGAGCCTTGGGGGCTGTGGCTGACTCATTCTCTCCTCGTGCCAGGTGACGGAGGGGCCCACGGGGGAAGCCATCCGGCCCCGGCCACAGGGCTCCTCCCCTGTCTACGAATGCACAACGGAGGCTTCAGGCTTTGGAGCCCAGGTGAGCCCTGCCGCTGTGGTCCCCGAGAGCCGAACTTCCAGCCATGCCGGGGCCGCTCGGTGTCCCGGGCACCTGCCTCTGCTCGGCTGGCCCGGGCCCGGGTGGGATGGTGTGGAGGCACCTGGTCAGAGCCCGTGGCGTCCTCCAGCCACTCCGGGAGGGGCACGGCAGGGACGTGTCGTCAGAGCGCGGCCCTGCCCTGGCTGGGTGAGGGTAACTCCCAACCCCTGCGGCTGCAGGGAGACGCTCCCAGCGGACGGAGGTCTTCAGGGAGACGGAGATCCTGGTGGAAGCGGAACTCAGGGGGCGCACAGACCTTGCCCGGCACGAGCCGCCCAGAGGCAGGTTGTGGGGGGGCGCGGTGGTGCACAGCGGGCGGGGGAGGAGGAGGCCGAGGAGGCGTGGGGTTGGGGGAACTGCTCTGCTCCGGGGACAGTGAAGGAGGCGGACCCTCCCTGGGGGCGGGAGGCACAGACCTCAGCTGTCTGGCTAATGCCTAGGCTGGGGGCAGAAAGGTGCCAGGCTGTGTGAGTGCCCGGTCAGCCTCCTGCCTGCAGGGCCAGGTGCTGCCCCTGGCGCTTCGGTCCCTCTCTGGCTGGGCGCTGGGTCCCCTGTGATGGCAGAGGCTTCGGCTGTGCAGTCGGCTGTGGACCGGCCACTCCTGTGTCCCCGGAGGCGGGCAGGGAGGCGGCTCCCGCCTGCACCTGCCTGCAGCTGGCTTCCTCCAGCCCGGGCTGCCTGGCCTTGTCCCTCCCCTCGACCCAGGGGACAAGCGGGTGGCGTGTCCCCGTGCTTGGAGGACCCCGCCCAGCAGAGGTGTCCGTGGAGACTGCGCCCGCTCACTGGCCCCGGTGCGCTTCTGCCCCAGTCTGCGCAGGACGCGATGGAGGTGACACTCGAGACGCAGGTGGAGGTGGGAGCCAGCGGCTATAGTGTCACCGGCGGCGGAGAGCAGGGGATCATCGTCAAGCAAGTGCTAAAGGGCTCCCCTGCGGCCACGCTCTTCAACCTGAGAGAAGGTGCCCACCTGCCTGAGCCCAGGGACTTCACCCCCGGCAGTGGGACGGGAGGGGCGCGGGCACCTGGGCTCGGGCACCGCGTCCCCACCCCCTGCGACAGGCTTTCTTGCCTCAAGTGCAGGAGCCCCTGCTGCCGCCGGCGGCGAGGGAGCGAGGGTCTGACCGGCCTTCCGCTCTTCCTGCAGGGGACCAGCTGCTCAGTGCCACCATATTCTTTGACGACATTAAATACGAGGATGCGCTGAAGATCCTGCAGTACTCAGAGCCGTACAAGGTGCAGTTCCAGGTCCGTCGGCAGCTCCGAGCCGCCGAGGACCAGGAGCAGGCTCTGCAGCGCCCGCAGCCCGGGTCTGAGGGCGAGAAGAAAGGGGTGCAGCTGCGCCCTGACCAAGCTGCCGCAGAGATGGCAGCGGCGCCCCCCTCTCCTCTCCCCGAGCCGCAGCACAGAGAGGCTACAGACGGGTGTGCAGAGACGGCCACTCAGGCCCCGCAGGAGCGCGGAGACCAGGAGAGACTGCTCAGCACCCCCGGGCGGGCCCGAGGCCGCAGACCCCGGGAGAGGCTCTCCTGGCCCAAGTTCCAGAGCACGAGAGGCGTTCAGGGGCCGGGCCCGCGGCGCTCACGCAGCTCCTCCGAGGCCGGCGAGCGAGGCGGTGCGCGGGAGGTATCCCCCAGCGGCACAGACACAGAGCTGCCGTCCCCAGCGGAGCGCAGGGGGCAGAAGGCAGGGACGGGCGCTCAGAGGAGACGGGGGCTCCTGAACCTGAAGTTTAAGATGGGCACCAGACTGTGCCCGTCGGGCACAGGGCACTCGGACCGAGAGGCCCTGGGTGGACCAGGCACAGCCGGGGTGCTACAGGCCAGGCCAGACGACACAGGGGCAAGCGCGAGTGGCAGGAACGAGGAGAGGGCACAGGGAGCAGAGGCCAGGCAGCCCACAGAGCCCAGCTTCCCCGGACACGGGGAAAGGGACACAGCCAGGCAACAAAGGCAGGGGAGGCAGGTGCAGGCCAGAGAGGGGGTGACAGCACACAGACCAGTCCGTGCCGCGGGGAGCCCAGGGAGGGCCGGGGGTGGCGAAGCGGAGGCACTTCACACACGGGAGAACGGGGCCGCGGCCACGTGCCCCCAGGAAACGGTGCTCCCCGGAGGCGCACCGGCAGCAGCTCAAGACATCCAGGTTCACATACGGGAACTGAAGACACCCAAATTTACGTTTTCCACCGCGAAAGGGTTGGGGAAAGGGGCCACGACGCTCCAGGGCCTGCAGCAGGGCGGGGCAGCCGCCATGACAGCGCAGAGCGCACTG